>QVRM01003589.1:30000-122500 GCA_003439945.1 Dermanyssus gallinae
CGAGCGCTCACGAAATGCGTCTATCGGTCGCCATCGTCCGCAGCATTCAGCAAATCACCATCATTGTAGCAGAAACCACTATCCTGATGATGAGAACAATAATGATGATGATGTTGATGACGATGAACGATGATGATTGTAGCCCCGTTACTATAAGCATTATCGTCCTCAGAGGTTGGGTAATGATCATGATAGATGAGCGTCATGATCAGCCGCCTGCGGACAGCCAAGCTAGCCAGCCAGCGTTAGGTGCCGTCTCTAATCGACAGTTTATTTAGATTTAACCGATTTTGCTCGACGCCGACGAGAGCAAAGCAAGCTCAGCGAAAGTATTTCCCGATCTCTTCCTTCCTTGCGCTTGTGGAACAGCGCGCGGAACGCGGCGACGACAACGATGAGGGCTGCTGCGATCAGATTCTAGATAAAGAGCAAAGATTCGTGGAAGAGATGAGCACGGCTGGCCGGCGGAGGCGAAGATGTATTATTGCTGGCTCGATGAGCCGCTGTTGATGTTGTTGTTGTTGTTAAGAAAAAGAGATGTTCCAACGTGTTCGCATTCGCCTATAGCGTGGTAGAGAGCCCAGCCGTCGTAACCAAACTTAAACTCATTGAGGGAGATTGATCGCGATTTGCCAATACCCGGTACTACTCGGTATGTACAATGCATGCAAACACAGCTGCCGCCGAGAAGGCGACGAAGTCATGTATATGTATGTATATATATATATATATATATATATATATATATTATCTTTCAAAATCGCGTACGATCGGAGGCGCTTCATTGCGATTCAGCCCCGGTAGGGCTCTCGAAATTGTCTGGTAAAACAAGCGGAGCGGTCTACCAAAGCTGCTGCTGGTACCGGTTCCCTCTACATACATTCATAAAATCTCAATTGAACGTCAACAACGACAACTATGACGACAATAGGAAAAACAATAAGAAACGCGTTCCAGAACGCAAGCAATATGACGTTCGTCGAGAGCTGATCTTGCATCGACGTCGATAACAAGCGTGAACATTCCACGCAGAGTTGTCAACAAGGTGTATAATTGCTCTAGGACAGCTTCAACCAGCAGTCGAACGGGTAACTCTAGGGCATTGCCAGATGAGAAAATTGGTTCTTGGGGCTGGCACGTCCGAGCCTATCCTTTAAGAACGGCTGTAGTCGGTTGCCTTGTTGTCAGGTTGCCTGTTCACACCTAGATTAGTAGGTTGTCCCAGAAATACGAGTTGACAAACTTCAAACACTCGGTATCTTGGCATTGACCTCTAAGGACATCCCACTGTGGAAAAAGTTAACAAAATTGTTTACACGCATACGTTGTTGGTCATTAATGATCGCTCATAATTAGATATTCCGCCAGTCACGATTAGTGCGCTCTCACTGACGATATGTAAGCGATATTCTAGTGAGAGTGTACCTTAGAACTTTTGGAAGCTTTGACCGTCTTGGTCACATCCTGGGCACGAGGTGCATTACCGTCAAGTACGAAATGCAATATTGTCGAGTACCAATCGAGTGATGTTCATCACAAATGTACGTATGTATTCGTTGCAACGCGCCCCCGCTCCAGGTTGCGGACCAACCCCAATTAGGGAATAGCCACTCGCACCCGCATCTCGGCCGCAATATCCTCAATGGCTTTGCGGCGGCAACCTCCCAGCTTCCCAAAGAAAATGTTACCGTATACGTGAATCTTCCGCTACGATCAAAGAGCTTTGAAGTAGTCACCAATGACTCACTTCGACACTCGGGCATGAATGACATCACATTTCGATGTCATCACTGTGACACCTGCAGCCAGACCAACAGGCAGACCAACCGTCGACGATGTGTCGAAACCACTATTTTTCAAACGGTTGCTCGCAAGACATCCGACTTAATCCGACTTCATTCTATCGATTCGTCGAGTTAGAGAGCGCGTATCTATTAGCTGCTGCTCAAGCACCTAGAACTGTCGCGTACCGTGCGTCAGCCTACGCTATCGAGAGAGGGTCGAGGCGAAACGGGCGCGCAGGACAGAGAGGCTATATATATATATATATATATATATATGGTAAACGGGGAAATAAACGATCTAGTTCGTTACGATACGACGAATATAGTATCCGCACAGCTTAAACAAACAAACAACAACTACAGATTTCCTCGATCGATCTCGGTCCAGGGGGCAATCAATCGACATTATTGCTGCTGCTGCTGACGCCGAGTCAGCTGACGACGGCCTCGCCGTGGTTCGTTGTCGCTCGGCCCGAAATGACGACACCGACTGAACTGGCGTTCCACGTCGAGCGAGAGTTCGCTCGACGAAATCGAGGAAAGAAAGTAAAATAAATACGCGAGCAAGCGAGATAGACCGAGATCAATCGATAGGGAAAGAGAGAGAAAGAGAGAGAAAAGCAAAGAAAAGAAAGAGTGTATTTATAGATCGATACACATGCAGAGAAAAGATTTCGACCGATAGAGAGAGGGGTAGCCACCGTGACGCCAATTTCATCGTTTAGCAGTGTCTCGTTTCATACCTAGCCTATCAAATATACATAGATGTAGACACGTATGTATATGTATATATGTATATATATATATATATATATATATATATATATATATATATACATATATATGTATATATATATGAAGTATAAATGGCTACATACTTTTTGTTAGTTTGTTTATATTGGACGATAATGAGCTACACGTTTTGAATACCGATTATGACGCAAATTATCCTTGAATACTTGCCGTACATACTGCAGAGGCGCAGTGGTCGTTAGATAGTTTAGATGTTTTTAGCATGATTTACGAAGCGATTACGGAGCATGCTTAATAGAGACCGGTGGTGAAGATCACTCCAGGGTCTGAGATTTAAATTACATTCGATTTTGCTGCTACACACCACGGACGTGCCATCATCATCATTATCATCGTCAGCAGAAACACTCTGTCTATTTTAGATAACGGCTTTCTTCTCTCAAGTTCACTGGACAAATGTTGTTGTTGGTAGTCTGTAGAGAAATAATGTGTCTTATATTGGAGATGCTATAAACCGATATGTAAAGTCGTGTTGAATAACAGCGCTAGTGCACGCGTTCATGCCTCGCACACTATGTTGCTATCAAGAAAGGCAATTTATATCAATAACAAACGTCCTCCATAACGTTCGACAAATAAACAACACACGTGGGGTTCCTCTTCTTGATACTGATTTCTCTCGGTATCGACATCTGCTGATTGAATCATTTCGAAAAACAGGGGTGGGCGGGTCTCTTCTGAGTGTAGTAGCCAGTCTATTTGTTGAAGACACCTTACTAGTAGTACACGGTGAGCATGGTATATTGAAGATAAACTAGTTAGTATGCAGACGCCGACTATGGTCGTTTGCGGTCTTGATTGTCCTACTTACTTGTAAAATGGGGGGAAATGGGGTCCAATAAGTATACCGTGCAAAACGTTGTTATTGGTGTTCTGTAGTGAGCAAAACTGGATACAACCTTCTATATATCCAAAATCGACCACTACCTGAGCACGGCGTTAGTAGAACTGCACGACACCAAATGACGCCGCCTCATTCAAAGTTGGGGGGAAACAAACCAGCTATTACAAAAGTTCCACGAAACCTGCATGCACCCGGCACCCTAGGTGCTGGGATTCTAAGTAATATTTTTCTATTGAACTATGAGAAAAGTCCTTGAAGCTACTGATCTCATTTTCTCTCTATTAGCCATATATGGCACCTATATATAGAACATAAAGACCTCAGCAAAGCAGCTTGCCGCGGTCTCCTGGAAAAAAGCAACGCTAAGCATGACGACTCCTACCACCGCCTTTTTACCTAATCACTTGACGCGTGCATGAGCCATTTCCTAAAATGTGGGCTATACTTCAGCAGTTTCCCATCCCTCCAGCAGAAACCTTTTCTCCTCAGTCTTCTTCAACTCTTAACAAAATTACACCGTGTACCAATTAATAATAGTATACATGTTGACGTTGTGTACAGTTGTGTACATAATTTGTATGTGCTGTTATGCAATGTCCCATATTTTATTTGTATCAATTTGACCTGAGAAAAGCGTCGGACACCGCCTAGTAGCTCGGACACATAGGCCGACAACCTACGCAACCTTGAGTGGTCCAAATAAAGGTAGATCCTTCTTCCGTGCTGGCCACGAGAACCTGACCACCGGGAACACCGGGGTTAGAACACTATAATGCCTTCTATTCAGAACGACATAAAATTTCTGATCGACTCCGGAGGAAAGCCAATAAGAATGGCAGCGTGTATCTCGGCCAACAAATGCGGCGCATGATCTACACATGTTTAACAAGTTTGCTATGTTGCAAAATGATAAATTGAAGCAGAGTAACCTAAAAAAAATCGAGTTCGACTCTGATACTGAGCGGGCTGGCTGTACATAGTGGCTCCTAGTGTTGCCCCACTGGCGTTGTTTCTGGCGCTCATGCTGATGTTGCTTGATAGCGCTTCTCCAGGCCCGGCCACAATTGTTGTTGACACAGTTGCCGGGTGGAAAACGATCCGAGACGAAGATGAAGGCGTCGCCTGCCTCCTCTAGCAGGCCAGAGCCGGTCAAAGCGCAAAAGTCAGAAACAGATCGACATAGGCTCGACTCGGATAAGAGAATCAAAGAGAGGCCTGGAAAGGCGGGAAGCCGGCCATGAGGGGAGACAGGTTTTCTCACGTTCAGCTGTTTTAGGTACATGCCGCGACGCCGTTTATTCGCTGAAGCTGTTTTGTTGCCAAGCTGCTACGCGGGTAATTTACACGACGATTGTTGGTGTTGTTGTTGTTGTTGTTGTTGTTGTCGTCGTTGTTGTCGTCGTTCCTGTTGTTGTTGCTGTTGTTGTTGTTGTTGCTGTTGTTGTTGCTGTTGTTGTTGTTGTCGGTGTTGTTATCGCCGCTCCTACTGCTCACACAGACAAACAGTCGTCGCCAATGTTGCCGTGATTGCTTGTATCGGTTGCTTGTTTGCCTTTACATCAGCGTTATTTTGGGTCGACGACTCACTTAAGTGGCTGTGGTGGCATATTCGCGTGTGAAAGCATAAAACCTATCGAGCAGGCCAATGAAGCATAGAAAGCTAACTTTTGTTACATAGTACTACGGCTACTACTGGTGATACTGATATTAATAATAACAAATCGTACGTGATAAATAACAACACACGTGCCCGTGAACGAACCAATCTACTTGGCCCAATATATATATATATATATATATATATATATATATATATATATATATATATATAATACTGACATGAACCAGTACTAGACACGCAGCATAACAATTATAAATTTGCAAAGCGTCCCAATTCATCCGAAATACATTTTAAGTTGGCTATTTGGTCCAGTCGAATAAATATTAATAATACTAAACTAAATAAATTGCTCAGATCCTAATGGCATGGACTTGTAAAACGCCAACGATTGAAGGCTAGCTCTCAACTATAACTTGCCTTCACGACCGTTTTGGTCTGCCTGGGTTTACATTATTTACGCTGATTTGCGGATATATATATATATATATATATATATATGCCTGTACGTGTATCTAATTGTGCCTATGAGCGCGTGTGTGTGTGTGAGCTTGTGTATATGATGTAGCAATTATATTATTTATTATTATTATTATTATTATACGTACAGGCATATACGCACGCGACTCATTGTTTCGGCTTGTTGCTGGTTCAAGAGCCGTCGCAACCGCGTAACGCGGCAACAGCGATCATAGTCGCATTTTTCATCGGACCTCATCATTACGACCATTAACTTGATGATTATGCTGGTAGAAGAAGTGGTGGTGGTGGTATTGATAGAGAAACTAAAGCGCCTTTGCTTGCCAGTGTTGGTGGAAAACCGTAGGCGTAGTAGTACTAATTGTTGTTGTTATTGTTGTTGCCGTTGTGGTTGAGAGTGTTACTATCGCCATTGTTGCTGTTGATGCTTGAATTGTTGCTATTGACTATGGCTGGTACTTATATGCCTATACGGGAAAATAATTATTATTTACTAAGCTACGTGCTGGTTCTGTTGTTATTGTCGCTATTATTTATGTCAGTATCTCTTCTCAATGACCTTGCAGTAGTGTAACATGCGTGTATATATATATATATATATATATATATATATATATATATAAATATATAAATATATAAATATATAAATATATAAATATATATATATATATATATATATTAATGCTTGACTTGATTTCAATCGATTATCTATGCAATACCGAGTGCCTACATAAACACGAGACGCGATAGTGTTGTGGCAGAGACCGTTCTGCGTCTGTTACGTTACTGTTGCGTCTGCTGCCTAGCCAGCGGTCATTTTCGGAGGTTGTTTTCTTCACCGCTATATTACTATTATTATTACTATTACTTCTAGCGCCAACGTCGGGTTCTCTCTGTGTTGGTTCCTTCTATGATCCGGCGATATCATCTAGCCGGTCAGGACCGGGGCAAGTCTAGCAAATAGCTCAACCGTCGGATTACTTGTATCTTCTGCCTACCTCCGGTGCTACTACCGGTGGTACTGTTGTTGTTGTTGGCTTTATCGTCCCGCGTAGTTTTGCCCGATTAGGTCCGACCTACGTTGAACAAGAGCACGCGGCCAATCCTGACGCAGAGCACAGGGTTCCACCTATAACGGCAGGCCAACAGCCAGATCCAACTCGCTGCGATCAGCACGACCCGTAGAGTGTAGGTGGTGAGTTAACGTCGATGCTGTCCTTGTGTCTCCGATTGTGTATGTGTTTTGTTTATATATATATATATATATATATATATATATATATATATATATATATATTTGTACCTGTATGTTTCAATGTGCCTGCCTGTGTGTTTGCCTAAGCGTTCACTCGTCAAACTTGTTGCTACGCAAATTTCGCCGATCGGAAGAAAAACGAGGAGGAGAGGAAAAAGAAGAAAACAAATGCGAACAAATCGATCTCGCGTCGGCTCGATCAGCAACAAATAGCACCGAGCATGAATGGCGCAACGACGACAGTCTAACGGCCATAGGAGAAACGGCTAGAGCAAGCGTAACAACGAGACGAAGAACAAGTCAAACCATAACAACAATATCAAACGCTATCAGCAGCAACGATAATAATAAAAACAACAACAGCAACAAAAACAACAACAGCAACAGCGACAACAACAACAACAGCAACAACAACAACAACAACAACAACAACAACTACAGCAACAGCAACAACAACAGCAACAACAACAACAACAACAACAACAACAACAACAAGAACAACAACATAGAACAGCGTACAACAACAACAACAACAACAGCAACAACATAGAACAGCGTACAACAAACCGACAATAAACTTTAACACCAGTAACTACAATTATGACATGAAGCACGACAGTAGCGGCAACAACAACAACAACGATAGCAGCATAGAATTTATCATCCATAACACAGCAATCACAACAACGACGATATGGCCTATCGTCGCCAGTCGTAGTGAAAGCTGCCTAGGCCACAGACAGACGCAAGACAACACAGAGCAAACGAGCGACATTATTAGCAGTTTAGCAACACCAAGCGGCACAAACACACTGGTAGGACAACAACACGATCCACAACAATAACCACAGTTACAACTCTACAATGAGTACCGAAGAGAACTTTAAGTATAAAGCGTGGCAGTAAAGGCGACACCCATCGTCATATCGGGAAATGGCTGTGATGCTGATGATGATAACGACAATCCCAACAACAACAACAACAACAGTATGTACTCCATTCGACCCCGATACGATACAAGCATATACAATATTGTTGGTTAGATTACAAATATATGTATATATATATATATATATATATATATATATATATATATTTATATATACATAGACTGACGGTCAAGCGCTCTTCCTCAACAACAACAACAACAACGACAAAAGCGACGACAACGACAAGCTTTTTGCGTTGCCGTGATTACCTCAATGGTAGCAGAGCGGTGGCACGATCTTTACCAAAGAGTAACGAAGATTACAAGCACCATACCGAACGGTGACCTCCATTGCGGCTCCAGCCAGTCATGAATACGACCGACTCGACTGGGTAGTAGTAGTAATAGTCGACTTCCTTTATTTACCTACAGATGGATGAATGAATAAACGAGTAGAGGAGCTGTATTGGCTTCTCTTTTTTTTTATCTCTAGCTTTTCTTTCTCGGTCACTATAGTGTGTAGGTAGAGTATGTGGTGTGGTAGTGTAAGTGTGGGTGCATGTGTAATCATTTCATGTATATATATATATATATATATATATATAAACACGAATGAGAATGGTCGCTTTCAGTCGTAAGAGCATGTAGGTTCAAAAAGCGGCGGGCGCCTACATTCGCGCCCGCGCCTCTCGTTGAATGAGCAAACACGTTTCACTCACTTACTTAGTCGATTTGCACTGTTATCGACTAACAAACTCAGTGTACTCACAAATCAATTAACAGGCTGACTTGTGCTGGCCTGCCTGCCTGCCAGGCACTCGATCGATGGACTCGTTGGCAATAGGCATCACAAACAGCCTAACTATTACTTCTACTACTAGTATAACTACTATTATTTCTATTACTACTCACTACTACTACTACCACTACGATTGCTATTACTCTAACGACGGGGCAAGAACCACCTGAACCACCTAGGGCAGGGGCATACGGGCAGGGTGCGGCAGCGGGGAAGACTGTGGTCGCGTCCGAGTGCGAAGTCTCTAATAGGCAATAGTATCATCATCATCATCATCCTCATCATCATCATTACTCTTATCGACATGGGCGTCAGCGGGGACGTCGTCGTGTGGCTGGCGCGATGGGTTTGCTGTTGCTGCTCGAGAGAGAGAGAATCGATGCGATGACAGCAGAAATGATGCCAATGATGAGGTGTTTAGTGTCTGCGGTGATAGCGATCTAGGGGGGCCGCCATGCTAACTTCCACCGTCCGGCGAGCGGCTGTTAACGCTGCTGCTGCCACTGTAGTAGCTGCCACCGCTGGTTCTGCGAGACTACTGTGCAGGTTGACCCTCGTTTCCGCTAACGCTCTGACTTTCTCTTTTTCTTCGATTTTCCTTCATGCCCCCCTCCCCTTCCCTACTACCCTATCTGTCCTCATGATTTGCTTTTTTCTTTTCCTCTTAATGCCTCTTTCTCTTCGTTTTTCTTCACCGTCCATTCCACCGTTGTCCTTGTTTTCTTCTGCCTTCGATCCTGTCTTCGGTTCCTCTTCCCATTCTTTTCCCACATCTCGTTGTTGCTCATTATCTGTGTTTCATTTCCCTTACTCTCTCTCTCTCTCTTTCTGTGATCCTTTATCACAATCCTCTTTATTCTAAAACCGACCACGATTTCCATTGTTGTTGTGGCCGCATGCTGCTCGGCGGACTTGATTCGTTTCTTCTTCGCTTTGTTGTTGTTGTTGTTGTTGTCGTCGTCGTGTTCGTTCAGCATCCATCATTATAACCATAATTCAAACCCTCTTTACCATGATCGCCAAAACCATCGTTACCCTTATCTGCATATAACTGTTTCTACTAGCACCACCACAATCACCTTAAGAATGATCAAGGGAATCGTCATGGGCCAGTCTTGTTGCTGCATCTCTATTGTATGTTTTGCAATATTTGTAATAATAATAATAATAACAATAATAATAATAATAATACTAGCCGTCAGCAGTAGCACAAAAAACGAAGCATGGCAGAAACAGTGGCGATGTTGTTGTCACTTAACGCTTAATAGGCCTCGATTAGGGTAGCGGGAAACACGGGAGAATATGGGGAGAGCAGAGTCGCTTGGTGTTCCTCCCGCTTCTCACACTTATTTGCTCCTTTTCCTTTGGCACTATTCTCTACTCTCTACGCTCTCTCTCTCTCTCTTGTTCTCTTTCTCACCCTTTAGCTTAACTCTCTCGTCCTCATCTTCACTTTCTCGGCTTCATTTCTCGGCCGCACCCTGAATTGTTTCGTTGGTTAAGCTGATCGCCTGCCTGCGGCTTAACCAGCGTAAACCAGCAGAGGCAGGCGAACGGCGGTGCCATCGCAATGCGCTTCTGAAGGTCGTAATGGCACTGCCAGCTGTGGGTGAAGGCAGCAGACGGGCGGGCTAGAGAACGGTGAAGGCTGGGGGGGGGGGGGGGGCAGCTGTTTCCTCTTGATGTGTCTGGGGGGTCCGGCTGACCCAACCAGCTAGAGCAACAGTAGTGATACTAACAGCAACAGTAGCAGTAGCAACGACAACACCAACAACAACCCGTCGGCCTCTGTTCTGCTGCAGAAACAACCCCCCTCCCCGTACTGACATCTTGTGACAGGTTGGCATGCACCCAGTCACATCACAAATCGAAACGTGGCGAATTTCGGAAGACCACAAACTCGATTGAGTGAAGTAAGTGTCAGTAAGACGATGAGAAAGGAGATCGACTGACGGCGGCAACAGGAGTAGATCAGCAATAACAACAACAACAACAACAAGCACAACAAGAACAACATCAGCACTCAAAGGAGCCACCTCTTCGTCACACTCAAATGTGCCGCACACACAGAGCACATAAACGAGCTTGTTTGGCGGCGCATAGTCAAAGCGGATACATCGTAGTGATCTACCATCTACCGCTGTATATACCTTAGAAAGAATACCAACGCTAATAATAATAATAATAATAATAATAATAATAATAATAATAATAATAATAATAATAATAATAATAATAATAATAATATTAAACTTAATCTACAAACAGACACTGTATCGTTCCCGCTTAAGCTTTTACAATGGATGGTGGATGGTAGCAGTAGCAATTGTGCCATCATAGGCGTTGACCTATACACACGCATACAGACGCCGACGATAAGAACAACGCTCATAACGCATTACAGTCTGGGCTGATTTAAACAGCTAAAGCGTATTGAAATTAAAAGAGCAGAGCTGGTGGTGGTGACAGATTTGCAATCAATTCTTATTTCGCGACGTGGCGGCGTTGGCTTATTTGGATAGCGCGCGAAGGGTAGGAGAATATATATATGTAGCTTTTAAATACAACTACAATGCAGATGCATTTCCGCTTAAATGCAGAAGCACTAATCATATGTTTAGGCTACTATACATTATATCAGCGTTAATCAGTGCTGTCTGTCCATTACTGTCGGCCTAGGCCAGACGTTCCAGAAGTTCCAGAGCACACAACGTTAAAGAGCGTATAGGCGCCACATTACAGTACGTCGGAGGACGAAGATTCTGGAGCACCTTAGGTAATAATACCACAGCTAATTCCTTCGAGTTTCCGCAGAGCGCGTACAGAGCTGACATTACAGTTGTTGATACTACAGTTGAACTACGTTAGGCACGCGAGATGCTGAAATACTGGAACCCGGCGCAGCAGACCATGTCCGACCCCCCCCCCCCGTCCCCCCGGGCTCATAGACCGAGCACCTATTTTGCGTACGTCAGCAGCAAAGCCCGCCCCTTACTTGGGCCGCAAGCTGGCACGACAAAATGTATGTTAGGCTTATACACACATTGCCTGCTCAGGTAGCACGGTCCTAATTGGGCAATTGCCGTTGCGCCCAACTGTGTCGGTCGACGTCTAACGAGATGCCGGAGGCAAACCTAAGATGTAGAACTTCTAGAAGCCTAGAAATACAGCTTCAAAACGCTGCTTAGTAAACCAAATAAATGGAAACACTAATTTTATTTCAACATAATGAGGCATTTTCTCCGTTTTGTTTCGAAATGAGCAAAACTTGTCTTTAAAACTAATACTGATAGTAGTTATCGTTATGTTCGTTCGATTGCGCCATCATCTAGACAGTGCCAGGCTCTGCCACCGTCTACGCGATTTTCGCTGCACTAACAATAAAGACGACGCCCGTTAGACGACCGTTTTAACTGATCTGTAAGACTGAAACGTGTTAAAATTAACGTGCCAGAACCGATTGTAATGGTAGATCCTCAATCCACTTTTGCCTCGCAATGCGCAATGCAACATTGTCTGCAAGTACATAATAATACCATACATACATATTTGAGTTGGGGGTGGCCGGTTTTTTGTTATGGTTTGCACCTATGTTACAATGTCGCTGAAGGATGATCGCACACACTTGCAAGGCTGTAGCTCAACATCGGTACAATCGCAAGCTCAAAAAGTCGAACTGGCGCACTCTGAGACAGTCTTCCAAAGTTTCTTACCTCAGTGTGAATAAAGGCAATAGCCGCCCGAGACCTGAGAGTGTCGGGCGTCTCAAAATACAGAAAGGAATTGACAAACTGTAGCGGTTGGCCACAACAAGGTATTACGTCCGGGATCTCCACGTTTTGACTCAGCTGCAAAGTGCCTTTGGCGCTTATATTTACCTCAAAGCCGTCTTCGTCAAATAAGCTGAGGAGCACGCGTAGAACAAAATCACCCCCTCCAGCGTGCCGTGCAGCAAGCGACGGGGGGAAGGGGGTGATAACTATCTTTATTCGTGCTGGGCCAATCATGATGCAATCCTTATGTATACTTGTTTTAATATTCCTTCTTCCAAATAAATCTGCCAAATTATATGCCTAGCGGTATAGCTGTTTCTATCGTTAAGAGGCGTCATACTTTTGTGCACACATATCGTTAATGCACCCCCGGTGCTAATCTCAGCATTATATCTTTAATTCAATTCATCATTTATTCACTCATGTAGAGTAGCATATCAACGACATAAAACAGATAAAACAGGTAAAAGAATATTAGTAATATAACAACAACATAACAATTCTCGAAATGGTACGAGTTAGGATAAAAAGAAAGCCCTCATAAGCGGGCTAGTTCATTCAATGATTGCACAAAGGGGCATTCTGCAGCATGATATCTAGTGCAGACTTCTCCGCAACGGTTACAAACACAGCTGTCATACTCGTCATGATACTCAGACCGTCTACATAGGGTGTGGTGGAAACCATGCAAAGCAAATCGTGTTACCACATGTCTGTTAGTACGGTCTGGTCCCTTCCACTCGCCGTTTCTCATTGCGCCGGTGTTAAACAATTCCGGATCGAGTTCGGCCATTTTTGCTTCCCATCTTTTAATGCACTCGTCAAAGGCCGCGGTGCAGGGGAGGTTAAAACGACGCCTCAAATCTTCCGTGAGGAGCGGACAATCCGCTAGTAGATAAACGAGTCGGTTGCGCGTTGACGTGTGGAGTCCTAGGGTCCGTTTGAGAAAGGCTGCTTTTACTTGGTTTAGTTGATCCAGGTTTCTCATAGTCAGATGCTCCCATATTAGGTGAATTCCGTAAGTGGCGACAGGAGCAACTTTCAAGTCGAAGAGGCGGATGGCCGTGGCGAGGGATAGACGCTGTGGGCTTTTGATAGACGTTGCCGCTATCAGGGCCTTCCTACATCTCTCCATAACGTGTCTTGAGAACCCTACCCCGTTGTACGGTAGTGTTAGTCCCAAATAAGAAAAGTTGTTCACATAAGAAAGAGGGTAGCTTCCAATGTGAAGAGTATCGTCCCGTGCAATTCTGCCCCCTCTTCGGAACTTAAGTGCTTCCGTTTTAGCAAGGTTAATTGTTAGCCCAAGACCCGTGACGGCTGTGCTCAGCCTCGCTAGCGCTTGTTGAACTTGAAAACGACTTCTCCCATAGATAGCTAAATCGTCAGCGTACAGTAGCACCTTGACGAGGTCTCTTGATCCTCGTATTTGTTTTGGGAGGTCTTTCAGAAGTACAGAGAAGAGAAGCGGGCTTAGATTGTCCCCCTGCGCAAGCCCGGTTGTTTGCGAAAACGCCGGCAATTCCGAGACACCATCGTCGATGGTTACACGGTTCTCCTGTAAGATTGCCCCCACGAGATTAAGAATTTTATAAGGAACGCCAACCACTGCTAGCATATCGAGCACGCGATCGCGAGGAGCGGTGTCAAAAGCAGCTTTGAAATCGACGAAAACCGCGTACAAGGATTGACCTTGTCTAGAGAGGGTCTCCTTAACATCCTCTAAAAGAATCCCGCACGCTGTTGCCGTCGAGCGACCCCTTCGAAATCCATGTTGTTCGTCAGGGATGACGTCTGTGCCCTCCAGGAAGTCGGTTAACCTTCTCGTTATCAGGGAGGACAACAGCTTGTAGCATACGCTTTTCTTAGCAATGCCCCGCCAGGCCGACGGGTGAGTTGGGTCGCCTTTGCCTTTCGGGATCACCAGTAGCGTAGCATTTCGCCATTGAGGAGGGAGATACCCTATGTTAAGGCATTTGTTGAATAAGGCTGTCCAACACGGCGCTAACAGGAGCGATTCTTTGAGATGTTCGTTCCGAATACCGTCCGGTCCGGAGGCCTTATTAGAGCGGAGCCCCGTCAGAGCTTGCAGGACTTCTCTTATGGAGAAATCCTTGGCGAGCATGTTACGCTGCTCTGTAGTCTCTTCGTCCCAGACAGCAGCGAACAACGGTACTACGAGTGGGATTGTGTCACTTGAGGCAAACATTTTAGTAAAGTGCTCCACGAGTACGACGGAGCCAATAGGGCAAGATGTCTGTCCACCGCGAGTAAGCCATTTGTATGGCGCTCGCTCTGCGTCTGACAGGAGTACGGCCTCTTGTTGCTCTAGGTACTTTTTCTTCTGCTGGATGTACGTCTTTCGACAGACTGTTCGGAAGACGGCAGCTAAAGGTCTGGCCACAGGATGCAGTTCCGCCAAGAGACGGAGGGCATCCTGGATCGCGCGAGCAGTATGACAATTGCGATTAAACCACGGACGGTGTTTCCTTGTGCTGGGCCGCCGAATCGAGGATTGGAGAATCTCTACTAGGAGGCCAGCGTACTGTTCTACGTCCAGGGCCTCGGGGATAGGGAGAACCTCACGAGAACGCTCCAGCAGAGCTTGAGTGTCCAGTTTTCTCGATAGTGGCAGTTTTCTGGGGGCTCGAGTTGGGTCGTTTGGTACATTGATGTCTAACGCAATGGGGATGTGCGCTCGCAGGAGACCGCCTTCCCTCAAGGAATTTCTCTCTCCCATGTAGTTTACTCGGTCTCTGCTTACACTAACTGCAAACACATCGATAACCGAGCTCCCTGAGTGGCTATGAAAAGTCGGGACTAATGTTGAAGTAACTATCCAGCATCCGTAGTCCACTAGGGTGTCGCGTAGGGCTGTTGTACGACTAGAAGTCGGACGATCGAGACGAGCGTTGAAGTCTCCCGCGACGATTAGGGGAGCAGAAGATGGAAGCGTCGCTTGAATACCGCCGACTAATTTTTCAACAAGCACGAGAGTGGGTTCTATTTCAGCAGGTTTTACGTAGGCCGCTACAAGTCGCAAGCGAGTGCCTCGCAGGGCGATTAGATTGTTCCTGACAAGACAGGGGGTAAGGTCCCCCACTCTATGATTGTACAGCACGGACACCCCACCGCTGGGTCGTCCGGGTCCAACCGCCCTTTCCGCAAAGCAATGAACGGCGTAGAAGCCTGGTAAATCAAAAGACGCCGTCGCCCAGGTCTCTGTCAGGACCAATATATCAACGCCGTCCAGAGCGGTTGGCGCGAGTAGTGTCAAGGTTGCGGTACCTTCGCAATTCCACTGCACTATTTTTATTGACGTCCACGGTGCCTGCTCCGACCTCTGCTCCAGTGACGGGTGTTGGACTCCCTCCGGTGATGAGAGGCGCTGCGACTGCGGTCGGGATGCCGAGAGACTGCCGCCAGCGCTTGGGTCAGGAAATCTAAGATTGTGGGTTTCGCTGCTTCCGGAAAGGAGTCCGGCGGATGCGAGCGATGAGTCCGGCGGCCTGAGTCGAAGCGGCGTGAGCGTTGCACTCTTTGCAGACTCCGTTGATGGCCACGACCGACGAACCTGACCTGGCTGCCCGACCTGGGGTTGTCGTGTAAGGAGCGCGGAGTCCGGCTCTTGTTGGTTTGAAACTGACGCTTGGCTATCGACGTCGTTTCCGGCTGAGCAGGGGTCGTTTGAATCGTCTTTTTTAATTTCTTGTAGTTCACTCCTAAAAAAGTTTTGATCCGCCTGGCGATGTTGTACGCGATCTTTTTGGCGATTTCACCCTTGTAAGAATATCGACCGCTCTCAACAACTTGTCGTTGCGTAATGGTGAGCGGAAGTACGTTGAAGAGAGCACCGTCTTGCGCTGCTTTGGTCGCGAGGATTTCGTTAGCAGCTTTGCAATCTTGACCAAACAGCGGGACGGATAAAACATGAAGTTCGGACCCCGGGTACGTGAGATAGATCTTTGAGGCCAGTGCTTCCACCGCCGTCACGAACTTGTCTTTTTCAAACTCCATACATTCGTGATATCCCGCTTGCAAAAAGATAGAAACCGGTCCACCAACAGACAATTATTATATCTTTAATAGGAATTGCAAAGACAAAATAACAATGTGGAAAAAAGATGAAGAAAGAAGAAGGTGAACAATAACAAAGCAAAGAAGCACATACAGTACAGCGGCTCAGGTCATTCATAACGGGAAAACAACCTGTTGCCGATCGACGATGGACATTTAAGTATGCATGTATGTATGCATACACGTTATCATGTCCTGAGGCCACCCAATCGCATGCTATCTCTAACTCCAAGTAAAATGAGAAAATGTATATATATACATTTTTTCTAAAGGTTACAAATGCAAGGTGTGAACTTGTACTCCTTGACATCTCCTAGCTTTTAATTATTATTCCATATATATATATAGTGTAACAAATGGAAAGGAAGGTTAGGAGTCAAGAGCTTTTAATTATTATTCCATATATATATATATATATATATATATGTAGTGTAACAAATTGAAAGGAAGGTGAGGAGTCAAGAGCTCAGGTCGCGAGAAAAACGATTCCGATTGTCGCGATAGGTCTTTTTCCCAATACATGTCAGTGGTGGATGGAGCAAGATTATATATATATATATATATATATATATATATGTATTCATGCACGTATTATGCACGATATATAATCCGACGGGTTGTTCCGTTTATGAGTGTGTCTGTCCATCGGCCTGTCGGAAGACTGCCAAGAGCCCCCGGATTGTCTACAGACACCACGAGCAGTAGCAGTAGTAATAGTAGTACAATATCTCGTCTCTCGTCGTCTCGATACGAGATTGTCTGCTGATGTGCTGGCGGCCGCCGAGTGCGCTATGGGACGCGGACTGGATGGGGTGGAGGATAGCGTTCGACCGCTGTTGCCTCGCTTTGGTGCTTTGCCGCCGCCGCCGCAGGCTTTCTTCGTCGGCGACGGCTTGCATCATGTCATCATAGTCTGCCTATTATTGCTGCAGCTGTGCGGAACAAAGCGACACCGGCCGAGTGAACAAACCAGGCGAGCCCACAACTGTGCGAACGATGAAGATGTCAACCAACATCAACGCCAGCTGGTGGCGCCTAGAATGGTGGCCGTGGCCGGAGTGAGGGCCGGTGAGGGAGGTGGCTGGTACCGCCAGCTCCCCTGTTGCTGGTGACATTTTGATGGCAGCGCGGACGAAAACGCCGGCAGCAATGGCAACAACAACAACAACGGCAACAACAACAATAGCGACAACAACAACAATAACGACGACGACGACAACAACAACAACAATAACGACGACGACAACAACAACAACAATAACGACAACAACAATAGCGGCGACAACAGCAACAACAGCGACGACGTACAGGAAGCAAATAGCGGCAGATCAACAGACGCACTGGCTGGCTGACGAGTGACAGGCCAGCAAATCGCAAATCGAGCAATCCCAGCCAACGGCGTACCTCAATGTATGAATGAATAAAAAGACAGCATCAGGAAAATTAGCGCTCAAAGCAGTCAAGCCCCAGCTCGATTTGGAACTCTACGACTTCGAACTGCCGGGTGTGCAAACGTATTATAAATTACTAATAAATCATCACAATCTTTTCTATATATATATATATATATATATATATATATATATATATATATATATATATATATATATATATATATATATATATATATATATATATATATGTAGTAAGGAAATATGTATCAACCAAGTGCATTGACTAGGTCACTTCTGCATACACTGATTGTTCATTATGTCATCTGTCTCTACATGCTTAAGTTTTGTGGCGAGTTTGCTCCATCTCGGCAGGAATGAGCACACGTTGCGGTGGCTGGGTACACACAACACTGGCCACTTATCAACTGCACGTATAACATCCGACCAAGTGTACAGGACTCATCCGATTCATTGTCGGTTGTCATTGTGGGATATTGGTCATAATGTTGACTAATTGTCGTATGCAACGTTCTTTCGACGGAGCCGGAGTGGTGCCACGTGCATCACATGCGGATAGATAGTGAGCCTATACCTTCTACCTCGAGGGCAATTACGTCCGGGTGAACGTCAGTGTATCGTGTGCGAGTCGTTTGTGCTTGCGCATAGAAACAGTGGCATGCTGAGTCTCTATTGTTACGTCTGCTAGGCTGGTGTTGGCAAGCTGATGGCTCCTCACAATAGGAGCCTCAATCCGTGCGTGATAGGCTAAACAACAACCAGCGAATTGGCGCCAAATAGAGCGTCAAAGGCGGATCAGTAACCCCGACGATCGGGCACAGTTTAGAAGGAAGTTTAGTTGTATTTCAGGCCCTTGAAGGATGACCTCTACCAACGAGCACCTTGTAACAATTTGGTAACACATGGTTCCTGGCCCTGGTGCAAGCTAATGCCCTGATCACTGTAAAATCCATGGTCGTTCTGCCCTGCATGCGCTTTTGCGTTGCAATTCCAATACCAATATTCTACATTCTATCTACATTCTTCTCGCTCAACCTTAATTGATTTTGTTTGCAAAGCGGAACAGCGGTGGCAGGAGGAGGAGCAGCACCAACAACAACAACAACAGCAACAACAACAGGAAGAGCGGGCAATTCTGTCGTCTTTCTTTTTTCATTATCAGTATCATCATTATGTCGTCGTCATCGTTGTGGTGTCTCTATCGTTGTTGTTCATATCGTAGGGTTCTTTGTTTTAGTCAATGTCGCCCATGTGCCCGTAATACACGCAGAGGCAGATGATCAAGGCTTGCTGACTCGATCTCCGGCCCGCGTGCTCGCTAGCCCAATACAAATTTGCAATCACCAACTAGAAGCGATTATACAACACCATCGCTCTAACTACATCTTGACCTAGTGGATGTTTATCCATCCACGTAACTCTAGGTCCATCTATTTAGCTATGTATCTATCTAGCTATCCGTCTATTCACCCACCACGTCTCTAAGTATCTATGTCCAAATGTCTAGTCATCCGGCTGCTTGCAATACCGCCCCTCTCCCGATTCCCGATACTCGCGCTCAATACACACTGCACCACCCCAACCCCATACAGTGGCAAGCAGCAGCAACAAGAGCAGCAGACATAACAGTCGCAACAACAGCAGCCGTCGCCACAGAAGCACAAGTCGGTCGGGGGTAGCATTCGGGGGCGAAGCACGCCAACGCGGCAAAGATTGGTTCCCCCCGGCTGTGGCTGTCGCCCCCAGGAAAAGCACTTATTTCTGTAATATCGTTGTCATTGTCGTTCCTCCTCATCCCTCCCTTTGGCATTGGCTATGAACAACCGCCCCAAAACGTGTCGCTTGGTGGGTCGGCGGGTTAAGCCTGCAGCCCGCTACTGCTGCTGCTGCTGCCGCTGCAACAGCAGCAGTTTGCAAGTTTCTGTAGTAGTCACACTGCGAGGTAGAGGCAAAGGCGAGAAAGAAGAAGAGATTAAGGGAGGTGTATATGTTTATAGTTATCTATATGCGTACACACAGGCATATATGCATATGTGTCTCTGCCTGTGTGTGAACGTGTGTATCTAAATATATGTGTATGTGTGTGCATGCGTATATATATAAATATATATCTATAGGCACAAAGGGGTACAGAGAGAAAACGAAACGAGCGGATAGAAGAAGCAAGCAAGTGTTAGGCCAGCAGAAGTGGCAGGCCAGCAGCCGCAACCCCAGCGCTGGCGATGAGGGAGCGGGGGTGCTGGCGCCGCCGCCGTCGCCCGCCGATCGCAAAACCCGCAGACTTCACTCGCGTGCGAGCTTCGTTTTGCACACGAACACTCACGCACAGACACGCTTACGTTCATAGTCTGGTGTCAAGTGCAGATGTCCGCCATCGTCGCCGTCCCTTACTTCATCCCACAACGAACATTGGGGGGACGGGGTGAAAACGACAACAGCGACGAGTACAACAACGACGACGACGACGACAACGACAACAAGATACCCCCGACAACCTCAATAAGACACCCCCGACAAGCAACTCACACACACATCGAGACCGACAGACACACACAGAGCAGTTAGAGAGTCTATCCGGACCAGACGACAGACCACTCCTCCTTCCCGCGTTGCTACAGGCACGAGTTTGACGCAGTCTGACGCACGTCACTGCCCTTCTCCAGGAAGAGGGTAGATGGATAAGGCCGGGTGGTGGTGGTGGGGTGGAGGATGAAAAAATGTAGACGGCAAGAATAAGAGAGACAGAGCGACAAATGGTCAGAGACCTATGGAGTGGGGGTTCAGAAATGCGAGCGTGGCGGCGGCGGCAACGACAACAGCAGCAGCACTAGTCTATTGCTACTACGACAATAGCTCCTACTACTACTACTACGACTACTGATACTGCTACGTATCTACTTCCCTTGCTGCCCATTGGCCCTCAATTGAAGAGTAGTTCTGTAGTTGAAGGCCGTGGCCCCATCGCTGGCTTCGCCGCCCCCATTGATGGGGAAAATGAAACAGACACGCATGTAAAGACGGCCCCATTACCTCGTATAGACAGACGGCTGCGCACCCCATCCCGCTCGGCTCCCCTGCTTGGGTTCCCTGCTTTTCCCTTTCGTTGTTCTTTCGCTTTTCCTTCTTCGTCGGAGTGTGCGTGTGCGCCTCGTGTGTGCTTGTCCTTGTGTCTGCTGACCTGTTTGTTTGCGGCCTACCTACGACTCTAGCTGCTGGCAGAACTAGGCGACGGCCACGTGCTCTATGGCACATTTATTGGCTCTCGTCAGTAATCGTGTTAATGTTATGGTTTTCGACAGCCCCGTATAGGTAACTGTGTAGTACTACCTCAGTGACGACAGCAACTTTCTTATTTTTGCCCTCTTCTTTTTATTCCTTTCCTCCGTCTTCTTCTATTTCCCCTTATTCCTCTCGTCTTCCTCACCCTATTTTTCTTCTTCGCCGGAACAAGGAAGAGGAAACTTGGCTCGCGCCTTCTTCTGGCTCTTTTCCATGATGGCCTAATCGTGACGAATCGTGTCACCGACACGGCCATCATCCTGATCAATTCAGGATTCATCATCTCTTTGCTAATCATCTTTAGCATATCAGCTTCATCGTTGTCATCGTCACCACCATCATCACCACTACCCCTCCGACCAGCCCGGATGCTGTCGTTGTCGTTGCTGTTGTCGTGGTCCTTATAGTTGCTCGTACCGCCTTCACCACCACCCACCATGGCCCTGGTCGATTACTCGCGGCTTGAAGTAATTGGATTCAGGACTTCTTGTCCTGACCAGGGATGGTTTTCAATTCTCCGTCGGCTGGGCCGCGCTTCGCCACGGCATGGTTGTTGCTGCGTCTGCTTATTCTACCACCTCCTACGCTACTGTTGTTGCTGCTGCTGCTGCTGCTGTGAACTGGCTCTCTCTCACACAGCTTCTGAACGTGACATCGATGCCATTCATAGGAACAAGTCATCAATAGAAACGACACTAATCGTCGAATACACTGCATACATATATATTTAAACATTTACAATATATTTAAACATTTAAACACATACGAATATATATGAAACGACCCGATTTGTCCTTAGAGCAGTGGAAGAGAGAGCAGAACAGGAGAATGAAATGTTAATTTGTCGAACTAATGTTCTCTAGAATTTTTGTAACTATATATCTACTGGCCTTTAATATGTGGCGACCACTACTCTATATGATAGACGGGCAAGTGTTATGAACCCAGCGACTGTGTCTGTAGATTCCGCGCAAAAGGCGACATTGACCGGTAGGATTTGTTTGAATGCGCAGACATAGAAACGTGAGCACTGCGGATGCGTGCCATATAAGCTCAACCCTATATTGCACCATGATGTTTATACCGATGCTACGGTGGAATATATATATAGAAAATATTGTAATGATTTATTAATCATTCACAATACGTTTGCACACTCGGTAGCCGTGCAAATCCTGCTGGTGAGGTAACTGTATGTCACTTACTACTATGAGATCTAGCACACAAACCCTCACGATCATTACAAATACATATGTCACTTGGCTTGAAAGAGCCCTCTTTCTTCTATATTACCGACGTACTAAATGGCGAAATATAATACATTGGCTGCGCTATATCTGTTCATCCTGCCTACTTTTTTCCACTCTGAGTTTAGCATCGCCCCTGCGGTATAAAACTCGGGATCATTGTCAGCGATTTTTTACTCATACAGCTAAATAAACGGGAATACGTCTGAACAGACGAATACAAACGTTTTCTAATTTGTTGTACGTATAGAACGTATTGGCTAGCAAATGAACAAAACGATTATAAGCGGAAGTTTGTAAGTCTAAAACCTGTTTTAGAACTGCTAGTATTACGCGGTTGACCGCCGCTAGGTGCGAGACACTATATTTCCGTCATAAGAGCTGAATGTTGTGTGAAGCAACTGGTGCTATTTTCATAGTGAAAAGGGCTAGCATAGGGGAAGGAGTGGAAGCATCTGCTGGCTCCTAAGTGTCGCTAACGTAGCCATTGCTATCCGAGCCTTTTCTTTAATGTGCGCAGCAAGCATAGCTGGCAATGTAGCAAGTGCCTCCTGAAGGTGGAACCTGCTGCCGCTGAAGAGACCTGTTTTGGCCGCGAACATTATGATCTTCACGGTTAGATGTCGGTTTTCTATGCCGTTAGGTGAGTCTGCCATAGGCACCGCAAACAACAGAGCGCTGAGGTTGTCGCCCTGTGAAGCCCTGGTTCTAGTCTGTTCTCATTACGTGGGTACGAAAGTCCACAAACTCGTAATACAGATGTTGGCTTTTCTGCGCCTATGTCCGTCTCGCTAGCAAGAAGGCTCGCTTGCAATTTATGCGCAAAGGCTCTTCTTGACGCCCCCTCTTCCCGGTGCGCCACCAGAAACTAGGTTCAATCAGCGCTCGTTACACTTTTGGAGAAGGCAACGCAATGCACTGCATCTCCAAGCTACGAATGTAGGCATCTTTTGAAGGGGCCGTCCAATAAGACGCCTGCTGAAGATGCTGTCTTGCTGCAGGTATTCGTCACAAATGTTGTCCGGTGTCCGCGCGCTTCAATATATATATATATATATATATATATCTATATGCAACTCTTTTTCGGGCTGGCATTCACCCAAGATTCAACGTCTACAGGACTACTTTTCGCATTGCTTCATAGACGGACCCCCATAAATACAAGTGTGCAACGGTGGGGCTCGAACCCGCGCACTTATGTGTCTCCTCCGGTCGCGAGGCGCAGGCGAATGCACCACGCAACCGCACTCGACATAAATATTTACTACATAAGCGTGTCGCACAATACCAACTAAGCGGTCATCAATTAATCATTATATACAAGATAGCCAGAGTTGTCAATAGAACATTTGTTGTCCAACCAGCACAGCCAGTTGTGCTTGCATCTATAGCTGCGCAGCTAGGCGGGCCGACATACAAGCATATCGATAGCATCTCCACTATAATAACAACCCATTACGCAAATGTACATGTAATACGCGCTGATGTTATGCAGGCTTGAAGGTTGGTTTCAGCGTAAGCCCTGAAAGTAATAAAGGCCAATTGCTTTTGTAGCACTTATCAAGTTGCCCCTGCAGTGACCAAACAAATAGCAAAAATCCCGCTGTGAAGTCCTTAAGCTCGCACATGCATAGATAGATACATATATGTATACATATAGATAGATAAACATATGCATACGTGTATGTGTATATGTATGTATATATATATATATATATATATATATATATATATATTTATATAGATATATATTGTGTATCTTACTATTAATGTTATTACCTCGATGAATACATAAAAATACGTATGTAAGAAGCGCCACCGGCCTAAGATGGTGGTAATAGTTCCGCCAGCACTATATGCGCACGATCAGGGCAAACGAATGAGGGGACCACCCTGGGTGCTCGCAGAGAGAGAGAGATAGGGGGGGAGAGAGAAATTGGCTGCGACGACACTAAGGTGCTACGAAAGGTGGCGACGTGCACAACGTCGAAGGCCGTGAGGTCAATTGACGTACGCGCGATTGGCGACTGGGGTTTGGCGACTGGGGGACTACGATAAGGGGTTTAGGCATCGATACAAATGTGTCTGAATGTTTGCTTGCATCTTATATACATGCATGTATGTATGTTTGCAGATGTATACGTGTGAGTGCAATACGACATAAGGGCAGCAGTGATCCGTGGCGATGATGATGGGCACAATTTAGGCGAGCAAATGAAGAAACGAGGTAGGTGGTGAAACGAGGCGCGGCGAGTGGAGCTGGCATGTTGATGACGAGATGGCCAGAGGGAGCTGGCCTCAATCGAATGGCTACCGCTGCTTCTGCAAATGCTACTCGCATTGGCAGGCTTTAAATGCAGCTTCCAGGATTTGGTATGAATATATCGACGACGAGGGTCATCGCGAGCGCAAGGCAACATTTTCACTCTCGACTTCGCTCCCGTAGCGTTCGTAGCGCAGCCACGCATACCCGCTCGTATCGTTTTTCGCCTCTTCTGCCGCGCATGGCTACTTTGCGCAGGCGCTCACAGAGCTGCGCTAGATCGCAGCCAAAACGTCTACCAAACATCTACCAAAAAGCCTTTCTGCCCCCCTTCCTAGATAGTGCGAGGGGTGATATGGCTCTCACCAATATGGCAGCTTTGGCCGTCGCGCCTCGTGGGACTTGGGCACGTGCAATGACGCGCGCTGCATAACTGTGATCGTGCAGGGAGATTGAGTGAGAGACGCTTCGGGCAATTCAGGACAAGCCACAGGAACCCCAGAGGAACCAAAAGGGGTGCATAGCGACGATGGTGCGACGAGGGTTTGGGGGGGGGGGTGAAGTCGGGCGGAGCAGATTGGAAAAAGGCGGTTGCATCACGCGTATGATGAGCGCATTAGGTTTATCGTTTGTGGTGGTGGCGGCCGCGGCAGCGGCGGTAGACCGCCAATAGGCCGGTCAATCGGCGTCACTAGACCGAAATTCGCGAACCGTTGCTACAAAGTCTACTATATTGACCAGTATATATATTTTGTGGCCTGAATAACGGTCATGTCGGTGAGAGCGTCGACAGTAGCAGCAGAAGTAAAACCTGCATAAAGGTGGTAGTTAATACGATCACCGTAACTGCCATCATCATCATCATTAGTAGTCGCCGCAACTTGACCATTACAGGCGGGTTATTATTATTATTACTATTATTATTTAAATTTGCTCTGCCGTCAAGATAACCATCTGGAGCATGTATAGGACACTATCTGCCTAACACATTAAGCCTGCTTCGAGTCAATTATCCCGTGGTTTGCTCTTTACATCAGGAATTTAGTAGTCAGGCTGATGCGATCCCATGTCTCATGGGCAACAAGTACAACAAGGGAGTAGCTCCTTGATAGCTTAAAGGGATTGCTTCGCTTCTGCAGGTCTGTCTGTTTTGCTACCTATACAGATTCAACTAACTGCGCGGAACAGGTACAACTACACTGTCGTTCATAATAATCTTAGGTTTCATACTAAGCCTTTCCGGTCTGATCTACAGAGAATGGTAATGCTATCATGTACGCGGAAGCTATCCTGTCTCCCGCGTCATTAAAAAATAGTACAATTTCATTCTGATGTGAGGGCGTCCATAATTTTCTTTGCAAATATCTTGCTTTGATTTGAGCTAAGCGTATGCTAGTGTTCGCATGTTCCTATTAAGGGTCGGGGTTAAATAGAGAGAGATAGATGTAAATCGAGCTAGACCGATCTAAAGAGGCAATGTAGCAATCTTCAGATTGTGATTATAAAGTTATACTTGTACTCCAGGCCAAAACTCCCCAATGAAACAAGGCGAGCTTCTGTAAATATTTCAATAATATTGTTGGAAGGTCTAAAGTTTTCGTCCACATCTCTCTGAATATTGCATCCCTCGTATTGCATTGAAGGCGTTCTTATTATTTAACTTAATTAGGCCTTACTTTTGCAACATGCACAGCGGCTATTTTTATGCCGACTGCGACGTTATGAAAAACAATCATCGGTTCGTTTCGCAAGCGTTCTGAAGAGGAGATTGCCTAGTCAAGTATGTCCCACAGACCATACCGTGATCTAAGACCATCCAAGCTCCGCTTATTATCAATACAATATTTATGCAATTATTATTCATAGTTTCTTCCATCACCGGAAGGCAATTCCACCACAGAAGCAACATCCTGCTTGTTTATTTTGATCTTTAAAAATCTGGCCCAGCCCAGGTACACGAATCTGGCAAGCGAATACGTTGTATCAACTACAAAAGTGAACATGGCAACAGATTAAAAGGTACTTCGTCTCCTAGCCTACCTGCACCGCGTCGAAATGTACTAGACGCAGCTGCTTCAGGTAGAAGCGTGTGCCAAATGAATCCAAACAGTATGTATATATATATATATATATATACTATATGCATACCACGTTCACGCGCGAATGTAACTGACAAGAGACAGACGATGTTGCTGCTGGCTTCGATATCGATAAGATGGACCGCGCGTTCACGAGTCATCTTACTGCTTTCGGCGTTTGTATGTTTATGTAGCCACCGCTTTTGCCGCTTAAGGCCAAAAGTGGAGCGTGTTCGGCTGGCTACAACGTGCTAAAACAGCATTTGTTATTGTTATAAATGTAGCCGGCCTATTAATTGTTGTTGTTGCTGCTGTTGCTGCTGTTGTTGTTTGTGTCGTCGTTGTTATTGTTGTTGTTGTCCGCGATAAAGCTCGTTTACAAATGGACGCAAACAGGCGGGCGTCCGCAGTTGATTCGGATACTTCTGCATGACTTACTGCTAGGTTGGTTTCGATTAGAGATGCCCTCCTTGCTCTCGCAAAAACAACACTTACGAATGTACAACCATGGTGGCATATTGCTCATAGCGGTACCATAATCGACTGCTGGTTACAACAACGGTCATTTAAACCTAAATATCAGCCTATCACACACAGCACAACCAGCAGTTTTTGCTAAAAAAAATTAGGCTAGCGAAAAGCGCATATTTGGTGCGAACAGCACCCTACACCAAATGGGTTCTGGGTGGGAAGCATAGTTCCGCAACGTGAACAGTATGTCGATGTATCTCATATGAATCGTTTGGTTCGAACTGTATTTCTCAAAAATATATGCGATATTTTGATTTGTTTTTCAAACTCGATCACCAACTGTCATTTTGCTTTTATTACAGAGCGTTTGGCTAACTGAATTCACACCTGAGCCCAATCATTTAAAAAGTTGTTTACGTTTTGCAGTTTTAGTAATTTTGCGATCGACAAAGACCTTACTTTGTCACATAGGAACACGTATATAGATGGTACGTACATCAAACTCATATGTAGAGCCAATGCAGAGCCCACTGAAAGGAGACGAAAACCAGAAAATGAGGAAAAGTATAGCCCGTTTGTTCGAACCTCACCACAGTCATTCCGCCGCTCTGAGCATTCCGAGGTGGGGAGGAAGTTGAAGCCAGGGCCGCGCGGAGCGGCGGGGGCGCCCAGGGACGGCCTGCGGGGGAAGGGGGTGGGGTAGTTGGAGATGTTGAAAACTTGTTGGAGCACGAAATCATGGCAAGAAGTGTGTTGCTGTTCGGCAGTGGTCGAAAAGTCAATCTCGCTACTGGCGGCCTGTTGGCCGAACCGTGTTCTGTCCAGCTGTCGGCTTGGGCTGATGGGGTGTTCCTTCTCCCACCTCAACCGCCCGCGACCAAACTCTAAAAAAAGGCCGGTTTGCTTGCTAATCGCGCGTGCGAGCGCGAGAGAGAGATCGGATGGGATCGCTCTGCCGCCGGGAGGGGAAGATGCGGCTAGGGTGGGGTGTCGAGCCAGCGGGAATGGCAGGCAGAGAATGTTAGAAGAGTACAAAATGGGTATAGATGAAATGAGGGGGGTACGAGACGAAGAAGAAAAGGAGAAGGAAGAAGGAGAATAAAACACGCAAGCGATTGAGAACGATATATAGAGAGGTGTAAGAGACACGAATCGATGTGGTGGTGACGCTAGTGCCCCTCATAAGTAAGTCGCAGATTCTTCTGACAAGTCTATCATCCAGTTTTTGTCGATGTCGTTGTCGTCGTCGTCGTCGCTTTCCTAGCATGATCGTACATCTGTCTCCCACCGAAGGCGAAAACGACCGCATCCCGCAGCCGCCACCAACAGCCGCAGCTTTCCTAATGGGAATCATCTAAGCGATATAAATCGAAGAACATTGCTGACGGGCAGGTGAGAGCCCCATATATATATATACGAAGGGATTAAAGCAATTGCTTTGTTGTTGGAAGCAGTTGTTTTAGTCGCAAATATATTGGATGCCTAGGCGAATGATGTATAGAACAGTGTAATTCGTTTCACGCAATAATTATGATCTACTAGCTAGTTTATTAGCGACGGTGGCTTGAGCTGCTAACGCACTGGAGCTCGAGAAACACCTCCACATGGCGACCGGGGACAACAGATCAGTGTGAAATCATATTCTACTTTGGTAACATTTGTTCTCGTTGGTTGATTCCTTTGAATTTGGTTGAACTTGTCCTGCTACAAAATTCCTCTATTAAAGGCCGCTATCGAATTCCGGCATGAAGAGGCGTTAACCTAACCAAAGGTACAGGTGAATTGTCGGATTAGCTACATGACTAAAAAGGTTGATCCGAATACACCTCGAATTATTTCTGAAAAACCTTAAAGTAAGAACCGCTTCTACCGTGCTGAGCGGAATCATGAAGTGGTAGACACTGACATGTTTCTATCGTAGATGCACAATCCTTTAGCAGATTAGGCCTGTCCCACATATTGCCGCATTGTTTTGCAACTTGTTAAACCTTTTAGAGTTGTCCCTGCTGGATGTGTGACAAATCCTATTGGCGAACTAACAAGCGCTGCGAGATGCCTTGTAAGTCCGTGTGTTTTACGCGCTGCGGGCAGCAATTAGGTGTAGCAGGAACCATCCCACCAATCATCTCATCAGAAGACGAAATACCTTTACTTTCATATGAAAAGTAATAATAATTATTGCTTGGCACTGCTTTAAAGAGCTTTTACTTCGACAGATCAATATAAGGAACCTCAAATAAACCAAAGGTAAATGTACGTTAACCCAACTAACGCAAGTCCAACCAGTACGAATACTAATGTATTTTTTCATATTCTGCTCTGTCATCAAATGAACTGTGCCTCGATGGAGTATCACTGTCATAAAATAAACGGTGCCGTTCCTTAGAGTGTTACTGTTAAAAAATAAAGTCTGCCTTAATGGAGTATCACTGTTCCTACATACAAGCCTGCAAGAGCTAACTTCGTTTAAAATAAACAAATAATTGCATAGCCCGCTGACCATGCAGCTCAACAGACCAGTCGGGCTTCAACGAGAGTTGCCACGGGAGCGCGCGCACCGTCCTAACAATGTGTGTTAACTAATTAATTGGCTTGTTAATACATTGAACGAGTGTTCCACCGGCTGCCGTCGATACGGGACCGTAAGGCGGTGGCGTTCTCGGCGGACTTGGCTTTTCGCAAACCTTGCGACGTCTCAATTCACCGACGTTACCAACTGTGTGCAACGCACAACAATGAATTCGATGCCTGTTAGGGCTCGGGACACAGAGAGAGAGAGAGTCTTTCCTGTTCTTTGGTTCTAATTTGCAGGTGCATTCACTCCGTTTGTCGCATGGCATGGTGATGGGGTAGCATTGTTTGGTGTGGCGACGATGTACACGACGGTGTACTCGACAGAGGCCACAATACTTTAGTCTCAGCAAACAATCTGTGCGATCAGCGAGCGAGCGAGCGAGTTGAGGTGCCACAAAAATGTGCCACCTATGACCATCCTACTTAGTCACTATTCGATACAGTGCTACCGTACAACCACGTTGAACGTCCATAGGCTCCCCATGAGCATACTGATGCAGCGTAGTTTTTAGTTGTGCAATCTGACCTGCTCGCTCAAGCTCCGGTTGCCGGCACGAGTGTTGGAGACAGGCTTTTTAGGCCACGTGCTTACACACGATGAATGGTCAATGCTCAAACGGATAGCGACAACGTAACAATACATGCATGCACTTGGTATGTATCTTCGTGTAATTGACAACGGACGGTCATGACGTAATCTGCGGTGTTTCCAGCGTGAGAAAAGAGGGCGGAACTGAAATATGTTTTATATATATATATAATAAAGTGTTCGCTCATTTTGTGTACTTTTATTTAAAGACGCTTTATTAAATATATATATATATATATATATATATAAGGCGAGCACTGCCAAGTGTGCAAACGTATTGTAACTGATTAATAAATCATCACAATATTTTCTATATATATATATATATATATATATATATATATATATATATATATATATATATATATATTTATATTATATTAAATACAAAAATTAACTGTGTATAACACACGACAGAATGATAAGAATGTGTTATGATCTCTGTCTGGATATACTTCTTAATGTGCAAAGGCAGCCTGTCGTAAGTGTAGCGGAAGACAGAATCCGCACACCGTCAAGTTTAAATACAAGCGCAACCGGCTTTTAGTGACAACATTATGCAACTTCGGTTACGCAGTCCAGTCTCCGGCGAGCATTCAAGACACGCTGCAGAAGCCGAAGAAGTCAGAAATGAAAGTATTGAGAACAGGAAATCCGAAATTCTAGCCCTCAGGATTTATGATCACAGTCGCTATATATATATATAAATATATATATCTACGTACATGCTGCGTAAATCTATCTACCAGCAATTAGATCACGGGCGTGCATTAGGCAGTCGTCACAACACAAGGTCTACATGTCTTCTATGCCGGGTGCTAAATTCGGATTGATTAACAATAACCGCCGCGGAGTCAAGCAGCCTTAATGCAAAGATAAAGTGACGCAGGAGAAGTCTCGACAGTAGAGCGGCCACTCTAGAAAAGGGGGCAAAAGGTATGACTGGATTCTAGTGGATCTGTGAGTGTCGCACTACCGTGGCTTAATCAACGACTTCCGCTGTGCATTTTGAATTTTAACAGTTAATATATATATATATATATATATATATATATATATATATATATATTTCTGCAAAGATTATTAAACCAAACATGCATACACACATGTGAACCGCTGTTTAGTGCTACGTGACGAACAATTGGAGACGCTGGAGCTGCTATGAAGATCATTAATAAAAAAAAATAGTCGATGGCCGAAACGCTTTCTCTCGACACGATGTTGGCAATACTATGGTTTAATATGCACCCGTGTGCACAAATACGGCGCCTACATTCTTCTTCCACGCGATGCTTACTTTGTACAGATGCAATAAAAAGACAAGCTGGAGCATCTAGTCAATCTCCAGAGATTTGGCTTTTTCTCCAGCTCTTGTCCCCGTATAAATGAGCGCATTCTACATCTGCAGAGGAAGACTAGCAAGCAACACCTCGGCTAGCTAGCTTATACATCGACGTTTACTCAGTTAACAGCTAACATATCGATTGACACATTGACAACATTCTCTAATAAACTCGCCAGTTCTACGCCAGTTAACGACGACATGCGTTAACTGCTGCACTCACCGGTGGTCGGAAAATGGCACAGAGGCTGAAACGGTCCGCCGACTTCAAGCGGCGACGGCGTCCTCTCGGCGCGGCCGAACTCGTCGCGCTCGAGGATCGCGTTGATGCTGAACTTGAGCGGTTTCCGCGTGGGCGTCATCGAGTCGCCCCTCGTCGATTCTTCGGGTTCCATTTTCGTCTGCACCGTGGTCGTAGCTGCAGCTGCCACTGCCGCTGCGGCGGCTGCTGCCAGCGATGCCGCCGCCGCTGCTGTTGCAGTTGTGGGCGCACCACCATCACCACCACCACCCCCCACCACCTCCACCACCCCCCGCCGCCCATCCCACTGCCGGTCATACCGGCTAGGCTGGCCATACTCAGATTGGAGAGATTCGGAAGGCCCGCGCCGCCAAAGCCCCCGAGACTGGCCGGCAGCGTCATGCCGGACAGCTTCGGGTGACGCTCGAGGATGTGGTCCATCGAGAAGATGCCGGCTCGCCGGGCGCTCAGCTCGATCGGTTCCAGCTGGTGCTGGTGCAGATGTTGTTGGTGCAGATGTTGTTGGTGCGGATGCTGGTGGAGCGCCTGCGCCTGCACCTGGCCACGGGCGGCCGCGGCCGCCGCTGCTGCCGCCGCCGCCGCTTGGACCTGCGCGTGAGCCTGCGCCATGTGCGCCTGCATCTCGTGCATCTGCTGCAGCTGCTGCATGTGGTGCAGATGCTGCTGCACCTGCTGCTGGACCTGCTGTTTGAGCTCGAGCGGTTCCTCGACGTCGACACTGTTGTTACTGCTGTCCGAACTCGCATCCATGACGTCCGAGTGAGGGAGCGAGCGTGTGCGAGGATTGTGCCAGTCAGTCAATCGTCAGTCAGTCAATCAAAGCGGTAGCGTGCCGCTCCCGCTGTCCCGCTGCCCAGCTGCCAACGCTGAGCACAGCGACACAGTGCACAGGTTTCACGTACCCCCCCACGTAAAACGAAGTGTGTCGCTGTATCGGGTCGCCGGTCACGTAGGGTTGGTTGCGGCTACGCGTTCGCTCTTCGTTCCGCTCTTCGTTCGTACGTGCGCGGACCTTGTGCGTGCAAGGTCCTGCCAAGGTCCTGCCAATCACAGTGAGTAGTAAGCAAGCGACCAATCCAGCGACAAATTACTAGTAGAAACGATAACGCCGAGGGCGAGGCGATTGTCGGCCAGCTGGTCGGTCGCAACAAGTCCAAGCCTTCACCAGCTGACTGACGAGCGAGCACGATCACTGGGCATGATACGCGACAGCAGCAGCAGCAGCACAGGTGAACTATAACTACTAGAACAGGTGAGAACTATAACACCACACTGCTTCTGATCACTGCAACTCCACCGACGTTTTGACGACGGCCGCTGCCGTTGCTTCTGGTAATACTGCTGCCGTTGCTCTTGAAGTAATAATACTGCTTCTACGGCTGCTGCTGCCGCTGCTGTTGCTGGTTATGCTGTTGCCACGATGAACACACAATCACTACACTTATGCCGTAACACGTAACTTTTTTCTCGTTTAACTTATTACACAACTAGTTGCATGCATGCACGATTGAGTGCAAGTTTCTTTCTTGCCTTGACGGCGACATGATAGCGGGCCGTTGTCGTTTTCGTCGACGTGTCGCGCCGCGTCGCTTAATGTTAAGAAGAGAAGCCACCACAGTTGAGGTGGCCTTCTTCCTGTCTTGTTTATTGCACTGTACCGCCCGATAGGTGCGCTGAAGACGTTGTTGCTGTTGTTGTTGTTATTATTATTGCTGTCGTCGTTGTTATTTATATTGTTGTTGTTGTTGTAGACGCTGCTGTTTCTTAGATCAACGTTGTAGTTGTGACGGAAAGAAGCGCCATCGAGAGTTGTCGCTCGTGATTAGTGGCGTTCGTGATTAATGACGACTATATTGACTTTTGTAGTCGTCCGGCTGGTACTGTTGTTGTTGTTGTTGTTGCTGCTGCTGCTGCTGCTGTTAGTGCTGAGTGAGTAGAAAATACCGATGAAAGAAGTTGGAACAATAACGACCGAAACTGCACCAATGGCCACGATGATGACAACAAGCAAGAGCAACAAGAACAACGACGATAACAGGAACAGGATCGATTCACGGTATTGCACTCGGTTTCCAAGTCGACGAAATGATGGGCTTGAAGTGATCACATTCCAACTGGTGATAACTGGTAACTAACTCATAAACAAACGGCTGGTTGGCTGACTGGCTTTGTATTCGGCTGGTTTGCCCTGCGTCCGTCGTTATATGTTTGCCACCACATAGACTAGATTGCACGCGTCCAATCGGCCCTAGTCTTACAGCAAGCTTTGGACGTTCAATGATTAGGGAAGGGGGGTTAAGGTTTAGGTCAGGAGACCGAGCAGCTCGCTGACGAATTGCCGGTTCTCAGGCGACGACTGTCGAAGGATGCGTTTGCGCGCCTCACTACGACCCCTGACCGTTTTCCTCCGCATGCACTGTAACTGTGTCGTGCATGCGCCCCACAACACGCCGGTAAACGACGATCCTGCAAACAGGCCCCAAGTCAGTGCAGCGAGACTTTGCCAGTGGGCAATCGCCTCCGAACCGAGACTAGGTGGGGTGGGGTGAAGTGGGACGCTGTAGCCAAATCATGAAAATGATGGATGAAAACGATGAGCCTGTTGCTGCTGCTGCTGCTGCTGCTGCTGGTGGTGATAACAACGAATATAGATCCAGTGAGATCTTATCCAGGTAAGATGTGTCCACCTCGTGTCAACGAGAACAGTAACAACAATAACAACAACATTAACAACAGCAACAACAACAACAACAGCAGCAACAACAACAACGACAACTCAGCAGAACCAGCATTAACAGCCTGTTGTAGTCGTTATCGTCGTCGTCGTCGTCGTCTTCGTCGTAGTAGTGGGTAAGAACAAAAAGCACGGTCACCACTGACAGCCTCGACGTCCTCTTCGTGCACCGGCCGATCCACAATACCGTAGGCAGTGTAGCACGAGCACGGTTCTAGACCACGACGACCAACTACAACCTCATACCAACAACAGAAACAACAGCAACAATCTCCGACCACTGCTGGCTCCTTCGGCTACTCTACACGCTGCTTGCCGGTCTATCTGTCTATCTGCTTGTCTGTCTGGCTGGCTGGCTGCCTGCCTACTTCTTCCTGGTGTGTTTCTCGTTCTAGTGCTGTTCTAGTGGCTTGCTAATACTGCGGCCGGTTGTACTACTACTACTAGGACTACTACTACTACTACTGCTGCTGCTGCTGCTACTACTACAACGACAACACCTACTTCTAGTACTGGTACTACTACAATTACCGCTGCTCCTACGACGACGATTGGTTCGGCGTTCGTCCGTTCGGCCGAAACTACTCTCGGGTCGTTCTTTCCCTCCCATTTGTGGCGGTGGTTTAAACGGCGATTAGCGCCGGCGGCCGGCGGTCGGTGGGTGGGTGAGCTCGGTCGCGCACTCGTTGCTTCGCTTTCTCTCTGTCTCTCTCTATTTATCTCTCTCTCTCGCGAGGAGAGCTCGCTACCTCAAAGTGGAGAGAGGAGAGGACGGAACGAAGAAGAGGAAGAGCACAAGGACAACGAGGAAAAGAAGAGGATGAAGTGGTGCTACTGGAGCACGAGGAGGCGAAACAGGAGAAAGAAGGGCAAGCCGACTACGAGAAGGAGGATGAAGAAGGCACGCGCGGGGGGAGGGGGGGGGGGGGCGCGGGGAGCCGAAAGGAAGGGGAACAGAGGGCGCGCAAGGCTCGCGCCGAGAGCGCCGACGCTCCGCCCACAAACGGGGCGGAGCAAGAGAGCGCCCGGCTGCTCGGTAGCGCGAGCACTGCCTGCCGGGTGCTCTCGCTAGATTGCGGCTAGGTTGCGTTGGGTTGTCGGGCCGGGCCGAGCTGCACTGCACTTGCCGACTCCAGCCACGGCCGCCGCCGCTGCTGCTGCTGCTGTGCTCTCGGCTTCCGATTCCCCTACAGCGCAGCTACAGCAGCCGTCTATGAGGACCGGCGGAGGCAGCGGCAGCGCCCGTTGCAGCAGCCGCCAACGGAACAAGATTATGTATTAATATGCTCTCCTTGCGAGGCTGTATGTTTGTCTGTCTCTCTGTCTGCTTGCTTGCCTGCCTGCTTGCAGTCGTTGCGACGGGAAGGGAACGGAACAACGAATAGGGTACATAGACCTCGTTGGCTGACTGACTAACCGATTGGACTGAGTTAGGGGACGGGGGTGGGCGGGGGACAGGGGACAGGGGGGGCGCAGAGGCTGAGATGGCGCCGGGCCGAGTTAGGGCCAAGGTGGGGTAAAACGGAGAACGGGGTCTTGCCGCATGAGGGCGGCCGGATGGTATAGCTATTCTGCTGTCGGGTGGACGAGGCGGAAACTGCTGCCGTCGCCGTTCGCGCGTACACTACGTAGCTATATAGCAGCGGGCATGACTCTTGCGCGGGCACGGGTTCCTGCGCGTCGACCGACCGGAAGAGACCAAGAAGGAGACGATGGCGAAGGCGCGGCCACGTTGCCGATGTCAGCCTACCTAAACGCACAACTGGCACAACGTACTGACGACAAACTAACTGACACTGCGTGAACGGCCGAATCAACGGACGAGCCGACAGACCTACCAGAAAGCTCCAAGATAGATTGTTGTTGTTGTCGTCGGACGGTGGTTACGTCGGTCAGCTTCGACGAACGACGATTTCGGCCGACGCACGAGTCGGCCAAAGCCGGTTGATGGCTCGAATTGCGGAAAGATTGCCAGCAAGTGAAGAAGTGAACCAGGTGCGTTTGCATCTGGTCATAGCAATGTGCGTACGAACGGACGTACGTTCGCACATACATACGCTGTCAAGCGTTTGCTGCTTTCACAGTCAGCTTCCGCTGCGTGTGGTCGCGTCGAGGGCAAACGACTACTACTACTACTACTACACTACTACCACTACTTATATTTTTACTACAACTACGCTAATACGTGACACGGAGGACACGTATATCGCATTGAACGTTCTCATTAATATACGGGGAAAAATAGAGAGGATAGAAGACACGAGAGAAAGAGGGAAAGAAGAGGCCTTACAAGGAGTGTACAAGAGGTAGAAAAGATCGACATATGATGCCTTTTTGCACCACGATTGATGTTGGATTCAGGTTCGTTCAACGTCGCAGACGCCCCCGCCAGCGGTGGGGCGGCCACCGCTGCTGTTTTCCATCTAATATTATTATCCCTACAGCCAGCTTGCTAGACGGGCATCTATGGGCGACACGGTGGGTAGCGGCGGCGGCGGTGGCGGTGGTGGTGGTGGCAGAAGCTGTAGCTCCCCCAATATTACAATAATAATAATAGTATGTGTATACTACTAACTCCGCGTGCTGACTGACGACCCTCGCCTCCCTCGCCCTGTTCGGCCTTATTCGGCGGCCGCTACTGAGTCGCTAGCACCGTATTGCGTTCGCGGCCTCCTTGCCATGGTCAAACAGAGCGTGTATATTTTCAGAGGTTGATCATATCAACGCCTCGTCCTCTTGGCCTCTCGGCCTGCCTGGCTGCCTGCGTGCACGCCGGCCTCTAGACATTGGACCCTGTGTAGAACATGTGGAGTGGTGAAGGGACCTAGCGGGCGGACGTCGCTAAATTTGCTAAAGATTCTGTCATCGTGGGGATCTCGCGCTACCAGTGCGGTTGCTGCTGCTGCTCCTACTGCTGCTGTCGACTCTGTCTTGACCGCGACTTGGCTGCCAAGCGGCGAATGCCATAGGGGGAGCACATAACACCGAGCAGAAGCCATTGTACTTAATAGTTGGTTAATAACGAGCCAATGTGGCTGCCACCGCGGCGGCCGCAGCGCTGAGACTCTTGTCGCTATTCGGACCCCCTCTCCCTGTCTCTCTTTTCGTTATTTCTCTCCCTAATTTTGTTCTGTTCCTCGCTTTTTAGACAGGGAGCTATGGATACAGCTCCGGCAGTGGGAACAGGAACACGAAGCCTCCGATTGTTGTTGCCCTGTCGTCTTCTTCCAACACTTGTGTTCCGGTGCCAACACCGCCCGCCACCACTCCTGCTCGAAGCAAGGCCCAGCTTGAACTGGCCTGCTGCTGCTGTTGAGGACCACCTCTCGCATCAGGCCGGGAAACCCTCGACGAGTAGAGTCTATTAACGAACAAGCTGTAACGAACTAGCTAGCAGGCCCTCCGCCAAAGAAAAACGACGAAGTCTGAGAGGGTATAATGATACTGCTGCTGCTGCTAATGATGATAGTAAGGCACAATGTTCCGCTTCCCCTGCCCTGACACAGCCGGCCGACCGGTGACCTATCTGACCACTAAAGGGCCAATTCAGCTGCTACTGTTATTAATTTTATTAGTACGCCAATTCATGAATAGTACGAACGATGATGCTAATGATAATGATGATGCGCTTAAGACCGAGCAAGGTGGCTAGTGGCCAAAGCCTTTGCCTTGCATCGGGAGGACTGGGTTCGAGACCCAGACCGGGCACTCTTAAATTGATTTGCGTGGTTTCCAATTTAGACAAGGTAAATGCCGGAGTGTAGTAAACTTAGCCATGACATGAAAAATCCGTACACGGGCAATTGCCTTACGGGAAATCTTAAAAAAAAAAAAAAAAAAAAAAGATTGTCACCACCAGAATGTGAGTTAGGACTTCTGCGCTCTAATTGTTCCAGCCCCAGCGGACACTTCAACTTGGCCTATTAAATGACCTATCTGACCACTAAAGGGCCAATTCGGCTGTAACTGTTCTTAATTTTATTAGTAACGCCCATTCATGAATAGTACGATGATAATGATGATGATACTTTTCAAGATTGTCACCACCAGAATGTGAGTTAGGGCCTCTGCGCTCGCATTGTGCCAGCCCCAGCGTACACTTCAACTTAGTCTATTAAAAAGCTGTAATAATAATAAATGATTCTAGGTAAATAGCATAATCGTCATTAACCTGAACCGATGAGCAGTTGCATGTCAAGTTTAATCCGAACTCTCTGATGGTCTTAGACATCTCTTATCGTTGGTAGGAGCTCTCGTGCCACAATCGGATCAGCAACTCCTTCTGGGATACGAGTCGCTAAACCCCCCCCCCCCCCCAACTCGATTCGGCCAACAACCCTTTGGAAATGAAGCGTTACACTGGGAAATGGCGGTTCAGTTTTTTCGGAGTTGTAATCGTTGTATTGTAGTGGGCGGTCTTTCACTGAAAGTTTAGCAGATGCTGCACTCTATAATTGAATATGTTTCTTATTTCTACCATCTTTAAAGTACCTGTAAGGTTAATCGAACCACTAACTACATTGATATATATATATATATATATATATATACGTCTACTACTATCTATAGAAAAAAACATCCATGTTGTTCGTTCTTTCTTCAGCTGTAGGAATTTGCTTGCATGCGGTTACAAGTGACCACGGATGCCCGATCAAAGTTACGTTTTCAAGTTACGCAACATTTTACTATCCTGGCTAAGCAAGACGCAGGTTGAAGGAAAGCGTACAGACAGATGCTGTCTCGTATCTGTGGCGGTAGTGTTAGTAACTTGCACAACGAGTTTGTCACTGACAGCTCTGCTCTACTGAACACATTTTTTTGTAAGTGCTGCATAACAAAAATAAACTGGGCAATATGCTAAACAAAATGCAAACAGAGGGACACATAGATGTGTCATTTAACAAGAATACATATAGAGCAATACGCGTAGGTTAATCAGTTTTTAATGCGTATGTGAGCTGCTTGCACGATAGCAGTAGCAAAAACGTTTGTTTCAACATGATGAATGTGTGTTCGCTTGGATAGATTCATTATTAGCAACGGATTGCTAATAGAAAGCAATATGAGCATGGCCGAATGAGGGCTGAAATACACGAGCGACATTTCTCTTTCTCCTGCCTGCCTCGCCCAAGTTGCTTCTCGCGGGCGCTCACTAACCAGATTTAATTACAACGTGCTTCTAAATAGGTCGCTCCCGGCCTGTAGCGGCATATCGGTCGATGAGTGCCGCCAACCACTCCAAGCCTATGAAACAAAACACCGAGTAGATGAAGACATTGAGAACGGCTGTCGCTAGAGTGACTGCGTTACCCCCGTTAGTCTCTCCCCTCGGTACTTTCTCTTACACACAAACTGCTTCCCTCTCTCACTTTAGATATTTCTATAGTTGTTTGGTGCGCGCTTTCGTTCTCTGGTCGTTCTCTCGTGACGTGTTGTTCACCCCGCAGGAATTCCTGTGGTCGGACCTGGCAGGCAAACTGAATGGTCTGACTGTCAACCCTCTGAGCGGCCTAAGGCAAGGAATACGGAGTCGTCCCGACTGATTGTCTCGGCGCGCTGACCAATCGGCAATTAAAGACTTCATAAATAGAGATAGGTCACCTATTTACGTGTGCGGCCAATTCTAAAAATGCTGAACGGCGAAAATGCACAACATGCATATATATATATATATATATATATATTGTATTAGATCACGTTTTGGTATTGTGACAACTACAACATATTACACTGTTCATAACATCTCGAAAACAGGCGATCAAATATATATATATATATATATATATATATATATATTATGATGTAAATTCGTGTACGGAAAATATCACGGACCCAACACCCAAACAGCTGGAGCTGACCGACATGTCACATGACATCCCGTCCGATTGCCAGTGTCCAGTCAACAATTTTGGCACTCCTTTCAGCCCCTATTCAACACTCTTCGAAAAAATGAAGACGTAGGTGGAGGCGGTTTACCAGATCCTCATTGAACGGCGTCGCCCTAAATAGACTTTAACTTAGCCTGTTCTGTGTGTTTCTAGTAAACACCTAAACTCTCCTAGGAAATGCTGCGTTAACCTTATCGAGAGCGTTAAACTGCTGAAAGGATACGTATTCCCCAATTAGTGTAATACTATACGGTGCCACCAAGGCGACCTTTAAATTTAGCGGCATTAGGACTGCCTTTACTGAAAGTTTCTGCGGCGCCGGGATTGAGGTCATGGCTATAATGCGGTCCACTAAGATATGTGCGCCGAAAAAGATGTGCCGTTGAGCGTTAGCTCAACATCCAGACAACTAAACTTCGAGACAAAGCCACCCTTGAATATGAAATCTGTAGCCTTTGTCTTTGACGCGATGACTTTGAATCGTCAAACGATGTCTCCAGCATCCTCAGAGATCTTTTTAAATCCACAGCTCTACTACCACGAGGTCGTCGGCTTAGAGAGTAATGTGAACACAGGAGTAGTGGTCATGGATAAGGCCCGGCAGATCACTGGGTAAAACCGAAAATACGACCTAGGGACAGTGTCAAACGCCTTCGCATTGTCTATAAGCACAGCGAACAAGGCTTGGTGCTTGATAGAGGCCAAGTACTTTACGTCATCTAAAAGCCTCTGGGATGCAGCCATCGTCGGACACCTCGCGCAAAATCCATAATGTTTCCGAAGCATGATTCCTGGTGCCTCAAAGTGGAAGCTGAGCCGGCGCGCCGGGAGAATTGAAAATATCTTGTAGATGCAGCTTTAATTTCTCTTCTTGACTCGCCGAGTAGATAGACAGAGCGGATCGCCTTTGTCTTTAGGGATAATCGTAAGCAAGCAATTTGACCAAATTGCTGGTATTTCACTTGTTTCTAAGCACAACCTTCCGGACGAAGTCGGGTCCGAAGGTCTCCTAAGGTTGTTTGTTAACGTCTAAATCGCACTTTGAACCTCCTTTGGCGCCTAGGCCTATTTGTGCTCTAGACCCCGTATTTTACTGTAAATATTAAATAAGCATGTAGTTTAATAATAACATAAGTATACAAGCGTATATTCTTTAAATCCTGTAATTACGAGGCCATTCACTTGTCCGGCTTATTCGACGTTTCTTTCAGAACCAGAGTAAACGGATAAATCGATTGTGGGGGACCCACCCCTTTGCGGATTATCTCCAGATACACCGCCGTCAGAGTAAAACGTTGGCGACAACAGTGTAGTACATATCCAAAACTATCAAGCTTGCAGTTCGAGTCTCTGGCCAGATGAGCTGGTACACTAGTTGGAATAATTGCAACAGCGTGGCCAATCCTTTCTAAGATCTTCTCAGCGAAGTCCCGGCTGCCACTACTGTATAACCTAGTAAAGAACAATTGGAAGGTGCCGTATGCCCTCTCAATTCCACTGGCACATTCTTACTTGAGCGGTCGGCTTCTGAAACGATTAGATCGGGCTGGTCGGATATGCCGCAATATGGGCAACAGCACCTGCTGCATCGTCATCAATATATGTTCGAGCCTCTATCGCAAAAGGCTTCGTTGGGAGATCCTTGGTTGCGTTGTTGCTCTCTTTGTGTAGAGCTTGGATTGAATAACCGGTCAATTTAGTCCCCGGCATACTAATCCAGCCATGAAGCGAAGTCCGCAATCCTAATAAGGTGTTCGCGCGTTCTGAGGTCCAAGCAGTCATCCGGCCCTAGATGGAAGCCGCCAAATATCGTTTTAGGGGCCTCAACAACCTTTTTGTTGGTCTCGTTTATCATTTCTGACCCTGTTTTGTGATGCAGATTTATCACTGTGAGCTGCTGACTATTAGGCAGCTGCATAATAACGGACTTCGAAGCTTCTTTACTGTGGGATTGCTGAACAGGAAAGCCCTCTTCTTTGTCCTCTGTTCAGACTCAGCCGCGCTCACCGCATTGGCGGTGGGCGTCGTCGGCATTTTGACCTGAGACTGCGGCTGGTCGTGAACTCTGCGTGAGTCAACCAGCTCTCTTTCGATAGAGATGCTCCTTTGGAACATCATTGCGAGCACGTTGGCGAGCACCCGGTTAGCCTAGCTTTCTAGTGCTTTATGAACCAAAGGCAAATGCTGCCGACCAGTGGGTCACTGATACGGCAGAGGGCACAACACATAAGGACTTTTTGAGAGGATCTGGCTAGCTGCAAATAGGCACTGCGCGTGAAAATAGTAGGGACAGCACACGCAGTGTGCACCAGTCCCATCTACACGAGGTTGCACGCACCTGATGCAACTAATTCCAACTGGTTACATGTGCCGGGGCTTCCCGGCGGCCTTAACTGTAGAATCGTTTTTTGCTGCATTTAACATGTTGGCTGTTGCAGTAGCAATTTAATGCGTGCTACTTTTTCCATGAAAAAATCTCGGGATTTGAACACGCAGCCTTCTACACCATAGTTTGCCCCTCAATCGCTGCATCACCGGGCCCGTGGCTTTTTGGCGAGCAATTCAGCGACTGACTGGACTTAACTGAACTGTGTTTAGAAGGCGTCGTAGGTGATGTTCACAGTGGATTACGGAGTAAAGTTATTTACACTCTTGAACATTCGACTTTACCACCAACCACATTACGGGTTGCACTATTGAGTCTAAATTATGCTAGCCTGTTTAGCAATATTAGATCAGTCGTTTTGAGGCGTGGAGTAACTGCTTAGATGGAACGTTGTGTTTTCCAAAAAAATGAATTGTGGAAGATATCTCGGATATTCAAGCTACTGCATTACGTCCGTTGCAGTACAAAGTCACCTTGTGCACGCTGTAGAACCACCAACAAAATATTTTTCTTGCAAACAGATTTTGCAAAGAGCAACAAAACACGTCAACACAGCAGCCGTGGCAGAGGTTTCAAATAAATATATAGAGTATATAAAAATCTCTCTTTAGGCGGGCACTGCCTCAGTGTGCAAATGTGCAATTATTGAATAAATTCAATGTTGTATTTCAATGTATGTGTGTGTGTGACTGCGTGAGTGACGAAATAGTGAAATACTTTGTTTTGTATTTTTTAAGTAGAGTGCTCTTTATTTGTAATTGCTCGTATGTATTACCACATTATGATCGCTTAAGTTCTAAGACAGCTCGTGTACGCATCATCTTGAGAAAGGAGCTTGAAGTACTTCATTGGTCTTCCTTTACGATAATACATAACTCACATGACTTGTAAAAGTCGCTATACAGTACTGCTGCGCACGGTATTTGTACGGCAGACTTTGGTTTTAACTGGCTATGGTGTGGAATAAGCTTTTACTCTGTCTCCGAGACTCTAAAATTGTGCCAGATTTCAAGAATAAAACAAACAAGTATATTTCGCAAGGCTTACATACAAATAAGTTTGAATTTGCAAATGGAAAGAATCTTTTTAACTTCTTCTCTTTTCCTATTTGCAGCAATTACTGGTCACGTGGTTTACCAAGCACGTAGAAGAAAGAGTCCTTAAGGAATTGCGCTCCCTTCACAGCCATGCGACCTGCACTGCCTCCAACGATGTTCGAAGGCTACGCAAAATATGATAATGCTGTATATAAATATACGTGTGGCCAATGTATAAACCCATCAATAATTATCTAAGTATAAGCTTATATTGCCGATTGTTATTAAGCTATACAGAGTTAGGTTATTATAAGGATATATGCATTCCTTAGAGGTGTTTCGTTTTTGGGCAACAGTACGCCTGTGTCTTTTTTTTCTAAAATATGTCGTTGCTTCGCACGTAATACAAGGGTTGCATGATAAACTGATTGAAAAGCCAGCATGTGCGTGATCCAGGTTGCGCCTATCGACTTGTCGATGGCGTAGTAGGTCATGTAAGTAGGATCTAGTGAATATCAATCTACCATGTCCGTATTGTATATATGCGTCCCTTTATAAACCGTGCTAGGTTTTTGCATATACAGAGCTTGGTTACATTAGTAATGGCGAGGTCTAGAGGACTAGTGGGCTAGTCATGGCTGTCACTTATCGATCGATCCCGATGTTAATCGAATTTTCTTTGGGCAATGCTCATTGAGAGTAGGTGATAAACTATATACGTGCTGGGAGCCAACGCCATGCGGTCACAAGAAATGTTGGGTAAATTCTAGATATCCCAACAAGTCTGGCATGTATATACAATAAGAAGAAGATTCAAAAGAGGGTCGAAATCAACGATGAAAAAAAAGAGAGGGAGAGAGCGGATGAGCGAGTGTGTATCATGAACATCGTTTTATCACATTTGTTTCACTCCTATTGAGTATGCATATAACATTTTTACTTATACTGCTGTCAGCTGCTCTTGGCATGCCGTTTGAGAGAGGCAGTGCAGTAATCTCTTCGTAAGAGCCACAGAAGGCAGACGCATGATACCTCGTAATCGCTTGAAAACACAGTCGATAAATACAACTTCTTGTGGAAATTAGATTTGAAAAGACCAAGTGATGATGACCAGCCATGAACTGTGTATATCTGGTTTTGACGTGGCGATTGTCATATGCAAGACCAGACCAGAGGTAAGAGGCACTAAAAATCGTCGGACTTGTTCAACTTTATTTTCCCATTCCGAGATCCAATAGAACGCGTCGTCTTCAACCTCAACCGAATCATCTCAACAGCCGGTGCACAGCCTGACGTTAGATACATAAAGCGACTTGCTTCACGTACATTGTAAAGGACCTGTTAAGCAAACCAAAGTTTACCTAGGTGAGGTGTTCCCATACTCTGTCAATATTACTCATAAGCCATGACAGAATCTTCAGGCAGAGGAGTGGCACTCGAGACAAACAGTCGCCGGCGGTCGCCTACCTTTCTATAAAGAGAATTAACGAGTTCCAAGTATTGGTCGCTAGAAAGTATAACGTCTTTGACGGCCAATCAATCCCTTTCAAAATTTTACAGCTTTGGTCTTCATGGCATTTATTTCCAGCCCCCTTGAGACAAGGAATACCTTCGCCAAGAGGATGATGCGCTTAATGGTACCCAGGTCGTGATGAGGGTCCACTATGGCTTTTCGGCACTCCTGTCAAGTAGAGCCGTCAGAATCGGCAAAAGGGAAAAATGAAGGAGACACAGCTCAGAGGGCTTCCTTGCGGGGTTCCCACATTCTACGTTACCTGCTAGGCATTCTGCGTTACCTGCTACACATCCTGCTCACCCTGCACTAGTAAGCGCCCTCATTGAAGAAGCTAAAAATTACGCTCAGAACAGAGCCACCAACTCGTGCGTGTCGAAATTACTTCACCAGGAGGTCTCGAAGCGCTTTGTCGAAGGCTTTAATGCAGACGCAAAAAACTGCGTTTAAATGGCCTTCGGGTTCTGCCACTGCTACTTCTATCTCTAACTAAAGCACATGGATTGCATCACGCGTTCCCCAACCTCTCCTGAAGCCGGATTGCTCCGCCGGAAGGGTCTGGTCTCGATCATGTCAGGCCGACTACTCAATGCGTTTCATAAACAGCTTGCAGAAGATATTTTATTCTGCGTTCTTTCAGATGCTACACCGCGGTATAAATTTCAGTCTCGTCCGTCACCGTTATACTTGCCCGTAAATAATTGAGAAAGCCTGGCGACATACTAGGCTCCTGCCATTTGTCCCCTCTTCCTGACCTCATTAAAGGAATCACAAAGATGGTTTGCTAAGAGCGGCTCAGACTGCTCCCAATGCTCGTAGTACACCTGGTGTAGCCCTGCACATACTCTTCTCGGAAGGCAGCGCATGACCTGACTCACTTCTTCTAGCTCAATGAGCAGATTCAAAGTATACTCGCAGTTATATGGCAGAGCGGTTAGGAGAGCCGTTACTTGCTCGTCGTTGAGAAAGTGGTTTGCCCCCTTCGAGGTTGCACAACGTTGGCTGAGTACTTCCGTTCTGCTCTTTTGAGCAGTCGGATTTCTTTCAGCCTAGCGTACTAACGCTTGTGGTCATTGCATATCTTTATTTAGGCTTTTCTGCAAGCCTGCGTCTGGCTAGCAGCTGCGGTGGTTTTACCCTCACTTGGCGCAAGAGCTCGAACATCCCACGGTGGCGGGAAAACAAGCCTTAAGAGAGTTCTTAAGCTTAAAGTTAAACATCGACCATGATCGAACAAAAAATGGGGAGCACAGATGTCTCAATAAAAAGAGATGGTGCATTACCATCCACCCCCCCCCCCTAATTAAAAAAACATCGAAACTTTTAATTTCGCCATCGACAAGATTGTGAATCAGTAGGTCAATGGTGCTGCTTCCGTTTTGACTTACATACGTGTGGTCTGAATGGACATTTGCACATCTTAAATCAAAGATTCCGTCAATTGAGCACCACCTCTCCTTTATCCTTATTAGCCGCACCATCAATACGGGCAACGTCACGCGTCATAAGCACTCAGATGCGAAAGGTTACCGATAAAATTGCAGTGCTGATGAAATGACTATTTGTCGCCAGGACCATTCTCGTTCACCGGTCGTACTTTTGATCACCGTCACCTCTGTGACTGATTACAATTTTCGCCATGATCATTGTTTTTATTTTTTTCACTATCTAATTTGCATCGTCTCTGCTGCTGCTGCTTTTGTTGTTGCTGTTTTCATCGATGTCATGTTCAAGCTAGTTCTCGTCGTCATTGTTATTGTTGTTGCTCGGGTTTCTTGTATCGCCGGCGTCTGTTCATGGAACGTTAATGGCGCACGACACGTCCAATGGTTGCTGGCTGCTGAAGAGACCTCTCCAAGAAAACTCACTGGGTGGTCGCCATGACGGCATACCAGACCGAATTGGCTGATAGACTCGTGGTCAACTAGTCGCTGTCCGACACGCCGAGAAGATTGAGTTGAAACCACTGAGCGAAGCTCGCCTTCTGAGCAGATCTGTTTTCGCCTTCTAAAAACTAGATTTCTCAACTGGACATGATTTCATTTGCGTTAATCATCTTGTTCCCCCTTGCTTTCTTCTCTTACACACATGTATATATATATATATATATATATATATATTTTTTTTTTCTTTGTTTTTACATATATGTATGTGCATTTATATAACTAGCGCATTTTGTGTCAGCATTTGTCACAAGACGCGCGCAACTTTTTACCATCACTGTGAACGTACTGCATATCGTAGTATATTTTGTTCTAAACAAATTGCCCAGTCTTTATCTTTGGAGTTTGACCAAAAGATGATTGTGTTGTGGATGTATGCGGTTTACAGAATATCTCGACATTGGCGTTCTGGGAACAAGACTTTATATAACAAAAATGGTTCACTCTTTATTTTCATTATATGTGTTTGTATATATATATATATATATATATATAATATATGCATATATATATATATATATATAATATATATATATATATATATATATATATATATATATATATATAGATATATATATATATATATATATATATATATATATATATATATATATATATATATATATATATATATATATATATATATATATATATATATATATGTGGTATTACTTGGGAACGCTGTCCGGTATACAACAACTGTGCTTGTAATCAGAGGCAATTGCCGGAACTGTCATAGATTCTCGGCAGAGTTAGCTCACATCTAGTGTTACGCGGTCGGCTGTGGTATTGAAAGAGATGGACAACAATCTCCGATAATGCTGACTACTACGTATGGGCAATCAACTGCGTCTAACTGGAGCAGAGCCGCAATGACGGCCGCAGCGGCGTCGCACAAGCAGATAAACAACGGCTCATATCAGTGTTCGAACGGTTCGGCGTTTAACTGAAGCAGCACATGCCGAGGACCACCAGGCTCGAGAGATGTTCAGCGCCTTCCATGGCCGGCACAGCAGTGACCTCTTGTGTGGGCAAAAATGCTTAGCTCATTTATGGTTTCCATATTGCCCGCTCTTTAGGAGCGTGAAGGTTCCGCTCGGTAAAAAGTATAGTAGATCAAGGCCGGCCGATCAGTGCGTCACGAGAAAAGCGGGTCTTCTTGCTCTTGATAACTTTAGTCTCTCCGACAATCGTATATCTGCCAATACCTGCCGTTATGTTATACACTTCTCGAGATTCGCACCTCGCACGTAATCTGTAATTATTACGATATAAAGACGCTCGGCACTCTAGAGAACCTCTAGACAACAGAACGTAATGCTTTTAAGCGTCTTTCGCCCACATATTATGTTTTTCGGGCAGTGTATGTCTAATGCAACGGCCATAAAAATCACAAGCACAATCGTATGCAAATATCTGACAGTACAAGCGGTTTCTGCATTAACGAATCGCAACTAACATTACGTTTATTGGACTGTAGATATGCGGACGACTTGTATTTGTGTCAGTGCGACTGGTATTCGTTTGTCAATAATACATTTAACCCATTCTACAAGTGTTTAGAAAGATCGCATCAAATAGGCCGGACATGGGTTTCTCCAATAGGTTTTGTGGTCTATCCTATATTCTCAATGAGCATCGCCCGAAGAAAATGCGATCAACAAGAGGGCGCATTGAACCGGCGACAACCCGGTTAATGACATCCATCAATGACTAGCTTACTAGCCCAACTCTCCAAGGCCACAATGACCACGCCGCGACACATTAGTCCAACGTTTTGCTCATGAGACATGAATGCTAGAAAAGCCAATATATTGCGCCTGCTTGTGTTAGCGCTGAACACTAATAAACTTGTATCCTTCTCTATGGCTTTAGAAGTACGACCATTAATACGTGCGAACGTCACAGAAGAGTATAGAACAGAAACGAGAACAGAATCACGATAACGAAACGCAGAAACTGACTGCAAGTAATAATGCTACATTTGTGACTTCTAGATATTTACCGTGCGTTCCCCATGGTGTGGCTAGTCTTATGAAATGTATGATATACGCAAACTATGTCAAATTGAATATTCTATATTATAACTAGTGAGGGAATCACGCAAACACCGAAGAAAACACTAGACAATTTTAAAAAGTTTGACACTATCTTGCCCACAATTGTAGAGCAATGCACATAGTATCAAGGAATTCAACCGTCAACAACTGCATCTGGGGGCGAGCCTTAAATAAATTAAATATTGCGAACGGTCTGGGAGCAAAGTTCTCATCAATGTTTTGGCTTTCATTTATAGCGTTCATCAAGATCGGGAGATCTTGCCAACCTAGAAAACATATATGATAACTTTCACGCAGCATAAAGGTCGTGACATGTGGACACGTAGGACAAATGTGGATATATGATCTCAGTAATATGCCGAGTGAAAGCGACTGACCGAAAACAACTGGGTCGAGAAATTCAAAACAAAGATTAAATTTAAGATAAATTTAATCTTTGATCTGACAGAAACCAATTCGAGAATAGACGATGTTTTGCATGTGGCTAGTGTTATAGACGCACAACATGCGACAGATGGATGTAACATGCACTGTGTGTACTACTAACACTTCTACTCGGAATAGAAATGTTCTACTTTAAATCTCATTTATACTATATGACTTGCATATAGTTGACAACATCGTGAAATAGGAACAATAACCAATATACCCATAATATTATACTCATTAAAAAAATCACTCATCTTTACAATCGTTATGCGAACATAAATGTGTTTTTAGCAGCTGTAAGAGTAGAGACTCTAGCAGTTTGTGCATTTTAGGCAGGCCGTTCTCGCTATGTCTTCTATGAAATATTACTGCCACTACGGGTCGCTCAGGAAACTGGCACGTGCTGCCAAAATGTCATGCAAAAAATTCCAGCCTCCATTATCGGTATTAAAAGCATATCTCGTTATCAATCTGTCACGGAGCTTGCTTGATGTTTATGATCAATATATCAATAACAATTAAGCACATATGTTAATGGCAATAAGCCCACGACTGTACATGTATATACATATATGCACGCGTATGGATAAATATATACATTTCGTGTTCTCCTAGCGGAGGCAGTCGAAAGTTTCTCTGCGGGCAGAGGGGGGGGGGGTGTGGACCTCTTGAGATAAGTGACTGGCGCTGGGTACACATGTTTCGATTATCTTCCAATCAAGGTTAGATCGATTACGTGGATGCGCGCCGCGTGACTTTGTCAGCTCTATCGTCTACCCACCACGCTCACCGGATGATACTCATCGGCTCAAGATGGTGGTTTTGGGGGGACACGAGTGGTGCTAAGGGGACTATGCTTCAGAGGGGGGGGGGGAATTCGGGGGACAAACGAAAGGTGGAACGAGGGAGGAATGTGCAGAAGTGCAGGAGTGCTCTTTCCTGCGACCAAAAGAGATTTGGTGGGGTGAGCCCGCCGTGTGGAGATGACAGCCCCAACCCTCAGCCCCTCGATGTTTCAGCAGAGGTGCAGCATCGCGGAGCCTAAACGCGCAAGCGACCCGCGAACCGTTCGGCCATTGGAGCTCGAGGAACGAGCGCGGTGGTTCCTTCCGCGGGCTTCGTTGGTTCGTGCGTACCTTCGCTTTACTAACTGTTCGTACGCACCAGGAGTCGACGTGTCTAGCCGGCTTGACAGGGAACAGCTTGCCATTGTTGGAGATTACTGTAGTACAGAGCGCCGCCCCGGCGTCGCGAGAGCAGCGACGAAGGACTCTTGTGAGCCAGCCACGCCAAGACGCGTTATACAGAGAGGCCTGCGGCGGCCGCCGAATGAACAGGGCTCTAGGAGGGGTAGAACGAAGCAAACCGAGCCGGCGAGGACGAGGCCAAAAGCGACATCGGTAGAGGTGAGCATGGTCGACGATCTACTGTGACGGATCGTCTCGCTTGCTGTTGCTTCGAATAAAGCAGGCAAGCGGCCCAGGTAAAACCAGAGGAGTGGGGGGGGGGGGGGGGCTGGAGCTCTCCTTCCCTCCGAAGAGGCTAAGAGTGGCCGTCGAAGACAAGGAAAGACAAAGAGGTCGTGGCGAAACCAAACGCAAGGCTAGAAAGCAGCGGACCAAACCCAAAGACCACCGACAGAAAACAGCCAGAGAGACACGTGATTATGGTGGCGGCGGTGCTAGCGACTGCAACATCATTGGAACAGAAATACATGCGTCGGCCCCGCTTTCGCATGAAAACCAAGCAGTGTGCAGTGTGACAACGTGAGGGATCGCTGGGAATGCGTCTCTGGTGACTGTGCAAGTAAAATGAGGGCCTACCTTCTGTTCCATTAACGCGACACAGATCTAAAAGTAACAGAACATACCTCCGAGATGAATATACTCTCTATAATACAATTTTACCTGCTAAAAATTGTGTGGCGCATCCCGTTTTAGGCGTTTTGAATAGCAAACAATATTAAAGCCTTTAAAAGGCCTTTTAGGGCTACCTAGCAACGCGTGAGCGCTGCACTGAAGTAATACCACAAGTATCCCGGTCATGTAGGTTAGGGGTCACCAAGTTTTTAGTGGGTTTGAGAGTCCCACACTACCCAGACCAAAGGGTGTGTGTTATGTATTTTTGTTCCTGGCCCCTGTAAAAAAATCAACGCATGAGCAGGATAGATAAGAATAGCTGTGCAGACAACACTTTAGTCGAAGAGACAGTATTAGAGGGCATACTATTACACACAGATGCAGTGTGCACATACGATGCTTTCGGAGAAAAGTAAGCTATGCTGTGTCAGTATGCAGATGGTCAGTCAGCCTTTCACTTAGACATGTGAGTATTGTGGTATTTTTTTGTTTTTGTTTTTTATTGTGGTACTTATGAACTGATTTCTGCCACTTGATGACCGGTAGTACAATACGACTTCCATTACAAACGATGAAATGCATTACAAACGATGGAAAATTTAAACAAAATTTGCAGACACACAAACGTGAGGGTCTGTGGAATTTATGAAGAGGTGGACATATATCACGTGTACTAGGACATACTCACACCTGTTTTCCGAAACAACTTATTATCAGAGATAGTTTTGAAAGAAAATATTTAAGTTTTGTTGTTTGTCTTGCGATTTTAATGTTTCTGCATTTTGTTGAACTCTCTCTTTATCTAGTATCTCTGTACTAAATACTTGCCTTCACATTATAAGATAGTTGTCCGTTGTGTGGGCGAATTTTTGGGGCAAAGCTACATCAGCGTTGTCCATCTATAGTGGAAGGCGTGCATGTTGCGGTTTCTGATAGTGCATCACAAACAAAGTTGTAAACATTGCCAATTGTAAAGGTCAATTGGAACTCAGCATTTTTAATATTAATATCGCTAAGGCGTGACGTGCTCTTCTTCTCGACGTGAAACCTTCTTGATACAACCGAGTTTATTAAAACTGTTGACAAAAACATTGGGATTGTCCTTCAGGTAATGCGATATCGAAACGGTCGTGACTTTCTTAGACTAATAACCTGTCCTTCGGCTCCCTTGCATTAGACAACAGATGTGTTGCAATAGCACGTATTGCAAAACGGATACATTTGTATATGCAATGTCAGTTCTTAATGTTATAGTTTTCTCCACGTGAATTTTAAAGCACCTCTACATTATCCGATATATATATACATATATATATGAGTGGCGAAAGATGCGAGGTTTGCAGTAACCACGACGATGCATTTTATTGTGCTAAATTTGAATTGCGGCATTCTTTTTTTTATACCCGCGTAATACTTTTTAAGGTGCTAATTATAATGAGGCGGCAAAAGTGGAAGTGCATAGTAATATCATATAAGCGTGCTAACAAAATGAGTTTTGAGGGTATAGAGGTGCCAAAACAAGGCCTCTGTTGGACGAAAGGTTACCTCGAAAGATGACTTGCAAGGCAATACACATCACGCGGACATACAGAATACATAATACCCATACATCCTTGTTCTTATACGCTGACGTTGTCTACGTACTTTCCAATACGTATCTGAGGTGGCCCGCGGCGTACCTGTTCTATGCCATCTGTCGTCCGCTTTATCACATATAATTTTATTTTATATTGGAGGCTTTAGGAATGCATAATGCACATGCAACTAGTTTCCTTCAGTTCCTTGACCTGAAACCGCAAGGCATTTCTTCGACTTTATTAATGGCAAATCAAATTGCTCGATCGTTCTGTGCAAGCCGCCTTTGCGGTTTCAACCTAGAGGGGGTGCATCACGAGCACCTCGAGAACCAAACACCTCCTGTCTCTTCGTCGCGGCAGCCCCAACGTCGCTGTCGTATCTGTTTTGCCTATTTTAGCCATATGTGTTTGAAATTGGCCGGGTCCCGTGAAAATTTGCATCGGTGACGAATAGGACAGCTTCGAAAAGCGGCGTTGTACTACTGTCGGAGGTTAGGGATTAACAATCTGGTCCAGCGTATCGGCTTCTAGCTCTGTCCTATCTGGTTGGTTCCTTTGGTACTGTCGCGTCGAGAGCGTAGCGCTTCTGGCTATCGTAAGGCTAATCGCATTCCCAAGTGTTTTCTTGCCGAGCTAACTGGCCAGAAGATCCCATGGGATCATCCGGACCAACTCCAGGAGGTTCTCGGTGGAGGCAGTCCGGTATTCTCAAAATACTTAAACAACCATGATGTGTTGTGCCGAACGCAGAGCCCATCGGTTTCGGGACGTCTCCAGTTAGGTCCGGCTAGATTTGTCGAGCCCGGTGGCGTGGTGCATTCGCGTGCGCCTCGCGACCTGAGGGGACACATAGGTGCACGGGTTCGAGTCCAAATCGTTGCACATTTTATTTGTGTATATGCATTTATTGTATTTCCTACGAAGCAAGGCGAAAGCAGTCCCGTCGACGTTAAATGTTGGTGGCTGAGGGTCAGCCCGAAAAAGTTTAGATTCGACGGCTGTTCTGTTTACACTATGTGCATCTCCTGTTGCGCGCCACATCACTCACTCTCTCGGAGAGGTGGGTTTCTTCCGTCGTGTAGGTTTTCCACTGTATTTTTTTTTATATTTTATAATTTTTTTTTAAGGAAACCGCTTGCGCTCAACCTTAATGGGTTCACCACTGTATGAGTATGTGTGGTTGTAATAAACGGTACGCATAAGGCAGTCCTGCATGTACCAGCGTTTCATAGACCATGTGAACGTTCCATTTTTTTTTTTTTGAACAAGGTCATTTATTTATTATATACACAATTACAATGGTATGTTGTTTCATACATTTACAATTATTTGCAAGGAGGATATAGTAATTTAAAACCTACTACAGTTACCATTGTGTTGGTAAAAAGTTGCAGCCGGAATAAAATTACTTGTGTTTACCTCTATGCGAGGGTCAATTTAGGAAGACAAGTGTATCCATTATTGACGGGGTAATAGGTATGACTTTAAATTCTCCTTAAAGTTATTTAAGGATTTCAAACAACGCAAGCTAACCGGAAGAGTGTTCCACTCTCTGACAGCTCGCACGCCAAACGCTTGGCTGCCCTTGCTGCTTCGATACATGCGGATCTTCAGTGTGACCGTGTTTGATGCTCTGGTCTCTCTCGCCCCTCCAAGGCGTTAAAGTTCTAGTATCTTCGGCCCAATCCCATGGATATTCTTAAACATCACTATCAAGGTTAAATAGCGCATGGTATTTTCTATATCTAAAATATTGTGTTGTTTTCTCTCTCGACTGGCCGATCCCCGAAACATACGAAGAAAGCGCCCCTGTGCCACACTCAGTCGCTGCGCCCAACCCTTACTGCAGGCAGTCCAGAATTCCGACCCGTACGTAAGGTGACTGAAGAAAAAGGCGTTGTAGAGCAGCTTGCATGAAAATGCTCCAATTTGGTTCTTGATGTACCTTGATGAGTTTGTGATGACAGCAAGTCGACGGATAAGGGTCTCTACATGCGCGTTGCCAGAGAGTTTTGCATCTACTGTTACACCCAGGACCTTGACATAGTCGCTGGGTTGAATCAGGTGGCCATTTATGATTACAGGTGGCATTCGAGGAATGGCGTTACCCTGTCCGAAGACCACCACCTGAGTTTTCTTTGCATTGATAGCAATACGGTTTGCTGCACACCAAGCGTTGAGGGCAGTGACATCCTGCATCATCACCCGGTGTACCTTCTCACCAGACTGCCCAACATATTTAAAAGTGCTGTCGTCAGCATAAATGATAGCGGCTCCTCGTGCGATATTTTCCATATCATTTATAAAGCAGAGGAAGGCTAGTGGGCCAATGCATGAGCCCTGAGGTATACCTAGCAAAACCGGGAGCAGTTCCGACCGGGTTCCCCCCACGTCCACAAGCTGGTGACGCCCGAGGAAGTACGCCGATAGCAGTTTAATAGCGTGCTCGTCAAAGCCCAGGTGCTTGAATTTAAGTAGGGGAATATCTGAACGAACGCTGTCAAAGGCGCGTCTAAGATCTAAAAAAAGTGCTGCACAAAATAGTCCTTTATCTAACTCGAAACGGGTACTCTCAACTAGCCGCAAGACAGCATGACCTGTGCCCCGGTTTTTGCGAAATCCAAATTGGTTGCCCGAGAGCATGTTGTTGCTTTCGAGATGCCTCGTCATTTGGCTAACAAGTGTTTTTTCAATAATCTTATTTAAAACAGGTAAAACACTCACTGGACGGTAGTTTGACGGGTCGCTCATACTACCACCTTTGTGGATCGGTACCACTCTGGCGATCTTTAAGCGACTAGGATACGCTGCTTCTTCTATCATGGCATTAATAATGTGTGTCAGGGGGTCAGCGATGTGAGATCTTACGTGGTGGATAATGTGAGACTGCAAACCGTCGTAGCCGGCTGCTGGATCCCCAATACCACTAAGTAAAGCTAACACTTGTAGTTTCGTCACCTTTTTAAAACTAAATATCGTCGCGGTGTGTTCTGGTAGATTTTCTTTAATAACACGCTCATTTATGGGATTATTTGGCAAGGATGAGGCGACACTATTAGTGAAAAAAGTGTTAAAAGCCTCTGAGACCTTCGCGGGGTCCGTGATCGCTTCGCCTTCAATATCCAGCTTGGGCACCGGGGGCACTTTGTCAACCTGTTTTGCGCGCCGCACAACTTTCCAGATCGGTCGGCCGTTGGTCGAGTCCCTATCGACCATAGCCCGAAGTCGCTGGCGCTCCAATTTGGTCCGTCGATTTTGCACTGTATTTTTCATCTTGTTGTACTCTTCTCGCAGTCTAAGTACGCGTATGCTGTTCGGGGATCGTTTACGAATGCTCTGCAAAGAGCGCCACAAACGATCTCTCTCGGCGATAAGATTTTTCAGCTTTTCAGCAAGATTTACCCTGCTGCATTATCACACAGACCATATAATAGGTGTTCTATATATCGTTGGAATGACGCAACATGCGCTTGTACCGAAATCGCTGATAAAATCAACTAGAAATTTACTGCAGTAAAGCGTTTTGGTGTTGCTAGTATTATGCGTAGAGTACATCGTTCCAAAACCATTCGTGTAAATCTATGCTAAGCTAAATGACTTGTCATTATAGGTGGGAGCCAAGTAGTGAAGTCGTAATTCATCGGATTAGTCTGAAGTGGTCTACGAAGTAGTTAGTGCACTTGCGTCTGTCCAGGAACGTTTCTACAGCTCCTAAAAGCGGCGCCACTTTGACCAATGATAATAGGGCCAACAAATAAAGGCACCGTTTTAGGAGGCTAAGGAATTTCTTTTTGATGACGCAAACGCTTTGTAGAGCATAAAGCAATTCGACGTAAGCAAAACAACGTGTTGATCAATTCAACTACTGTTAGGTAGTTAGTAGCTCGAGAGGTAGTGGGAATTATATTTTCTTGACGAACTTTAAAACCGAAAAGCAGTGCCGTAGAGCTTCTTTCTGTTCAAGCAGACGAACACTATCGACTACGACTTTCGGCAGAAAATGTTTTGCTCTAATGCTTTAAATAAATTACCAGCAAGTACATACAAAAGTTGTTAAGCAACTGGGGTTAGTAAATCCTGTAATTAGACGATTTTCCGGATTGCTGCGATTAGTAGTACATCGTGCGCTGTAGTCTTGTCCGTATGATGTGGGGCGTTCTTAATTTACTATCTTTATGCTTTATTTACACTTATGCTCCAAAGGCAAACATGTCTAAAGTGCATCAATACAAATGCACTATCATATTGTCAATCGAACGGTAGTCCCACGAGAGTCAAGCATTTGTGCACCTTAGAATAACTTGCGTAATGATAGCGTAATAAATTGTCTTATAAGTCGAACGGACGGCCCCGCATAGTGAGATCACATTTGATGAGTGAGTGAGATCACCTTCGATGCTCGCTAACCCTAAATTGTAAGCGTAGGACTAAGTTTTCCAGTAATGTACTAAATGTACTGCGCACGAAGACCATTTGAAGCTTCGATTCAAACACCCAATTGGTGCGCATTCAACAATGCTGTCCAACCCATTCAAGTTTGAATTATACCCATAATTGTGTATATATGTGCTATTAGTCAACTGGATTAATTCTCGTTACTAGTTCAACATAGTGCGCACTGTGTTGTGCAATTGCAGCCACAAGCCAATTAGTTTGCCGTTAGCAAACTATGGTTTTCAGTTATGACGCTTCTTAAAGTATTCACATAACATATGAATAGTATATGTACTCTTGTAAATATGTGCCTGTATAATTGTATATGTTGTTTTTAATGTAATAAATGACATAGGTACATACATATTCGACGTATATACATGAATCTCAATTACAACATGGTACCACGGCGCTACTACGCAGCGGCACAAAATCTCGATGCGAGGCCGTCAACACCGGCCTCGTCGTAGGTAGTGTTTAATGAGTCTCGCTGCTCACCAATCAACGCCCACCGAGACACCCAGCCAGCCACTCACCCAACCCAGGGGCGCTATGCCAGCGTTCGTGAGCATCAGGCGCGGTGGCCCCGGGGCATACAAAACCAACGGGACGACAACGACGACAACGACATCGCTCTCGTCATTGCGTTGCTCCACAGCAACCTCCCTCCTCCCGCTGGCAGCCAGAAGGGGAGGTTTGTGTTGGTTTTTGTTGGCCACACGCATGATGTGGCCGTGGCCTCAATTACATACACACACGCCTTGTATTAACTCGCGGAACCGGCGCCCGCGCCGAGGCGGCAGCCAGCAGACCGGGGGTGCCAGTGACGGGGTGGGGGGGGGGGGGGCGAAAGAGTACCACGTACCCTTTCCCTCCAAAAGTAGCCGTCTACCTGTCGAGTTGGACGGTGGAGCTAGCCCGACTAAGTGGCCATCTTACCCCTCACGTACTAACGAAAGGATCATCTAAGGGCCGAGCTTAGGGCAGAGATAGTGACGGCTACGTGCTAGAGTTTTGTCGCCAATCGGTCATTTATCGGGGCTATAAATAACAAAATAAACACCCACGAGTGTAGTGTACGTTTAATTACTGTAGCGCATATACGCCACCTGTAGCAGTAGCTACTAGGAGAAACTTCAACACTAATAGTGTAACTTTGTCGTAGCCGAAAGCTTTAAACGCTTATACAATTTGCGCCACCCCTTAGTGTTTCGATTAACCCATTATTACCGCGTAGCCCCATTGCCGATGTCTCTTTTGCCAGTTGTTAGAGTGCCCTTTGTTGTTGATAGACAGGCCATCGAAGATGAACGCTTTTCCTTTCCACTGACTGAAGGGACGATAGATTCTTTATTCTTCCTGTTCGGCATCTCTGCCTCTTTTGCTTAATGATAAGACCCTTGTTTTCTTTATGTTTCATACTTTAGTTCCTGGTCGTGATTTCTGGTTCCGAGTTTCGTGTTCGCATCGTGTATTAACCGGTTTGATCTCAGCAACACATGGATACACATGTTCTCGAATTTAGTTACTACCCAACCATACAGGTAGTTTTGGTCACTATACTTACTTGACTCGAGAGCCGTAAATTACTCCAGTTAACCACCAGAAAGCCCACAGCGAATCAACACTAATTACATACAGCCAACCGATCTACCTAACGGGGACACAGGCATCTCCTAGGAAAATTATATGCCGCAGTTTGGTCCATGTTCCCTGTGTTCCGAATACAGAAATTGGCTTCTTGACGTAGGGCTAGAGTCGTCGCCTCTAATTGGCTGCACCTTCGCTCACGCTGCAGCGCTATTCTATATTAGAGCGAAGAGTCCTCACGTGTTTTTTTGTAGCTGATCACCGCATTTACGCGGATAGCGTTTTGCGCCGCTACCAAGCACGAGATGCGTCGATGACAACATTGTCGGGCCGCTATCTAAGCGATGCTTAAGGTAAATGAGCGAACGTAATCACCGCGTAGTCATAACGTACGGTTTATTGTCATAGTTTTCAAATGCTCATTGTGTATCTCGTCTAGTAGAAGAAAAAATGACACTTTAAACTCTCGCCGTCTAAGCCTTTCCCTTCTTAAGAACGTACTTCTCTTCAGTACGTAGTTATGTACTAAAGATAAATATGGCAGGGGTATCATTGTGTGGCCGCCAGTTACTAAAATTGGTATTGTAGTTGTCTTAACATACATAACATACATTGTAACGTTAAAGATGCTTAAAACACATTTGATGCTCGGATTCGGATCGATTTGGCTTAATATGCATGAATCTAAAGTAAGCTGTTATATATATATATATATATATATATATATATATATATATATATATATTAACTTTTAACACAAATGAAGCACAATTGTCTCATGAGAACGTGTGCACTGGGGATATTACTCTAGCTCGTATAGAGTGGGTTGGGACCACTTCGGCAGCGTGCCGCGGACGGACGCCGCGTTCCCGCGTTGGACGTCGCTGCTTATGTTCAAGTTGCATGGACCGGCCAAGGTCTCGAACGCTAGCGGTTAAAACTTATGCGGGCTAACCTATTGAGTCGTTAAATATATATATATATATATATATATATAAAGGCTTGTTTTAGGCGAGCACTGCCGAGTGTGCAAACGTATTGTAATTGAATAATAAATCATCACAATATTTTCTTATATATATATATATATATATATATATATATATATATATATATATATAGAGCAGGAATGCGGTAGACTATTCCAGTAGCTTTTACTAGGTCAGTTTTTTTTATAGTGTTAGTATTTGTTTGAATGTAGCCAATTCCATTTATATTAGTTCCTCAACATTTCTTTCAGCATTCCACAGTGTGTCCAACATTCCTACTTAAAACAGCAACAGCTGATACGTTTGCTTAGTAATTACAAATGTATGTTCACTGTCATTTATTCTCTTTTTATGTGCAGATGTTTACTGTTGCCAGTATGACGTGTTTATTATTTGTTTTAATAATATTTCTGCCTAATGTGTTCGTTTAATATAAGCCTGTTACGTTGTTGCCTGGTTACGTTGACCTATTCTTACACATCGTGAATACGAGCTCAGTCTTACTCAATTCCCGGAAGCATCGCATGTGTCATTTTTAACCGATTATTATTTAACGTTTAATAATTCCGTACTCGGCGTGCGCAATTGCAGCCGTGAACATTACTCAGTGTTTTGCCCTTTATAAGTATTTTATAAAATCAAGGCACTTCACTTAAATAGTCCGCATAAATATGTATATATATACCTATATATATATATATATATATATATATATATATATATCCCCAATTACGGCCATGGCCAGTATGCTTTTGTAAACGATTTCATTTAACTTTGCGTAAGCTCGCAGACACTTGATTGAAAGCGATTTATGATCCCGCACGATTTTCTAAAATGTATCTTAATTATTTAAAGAGGTGTGTGGTACTGCGACAATTGTATCACACACCCCTTTAAATAATAAAGATTAGTTTACAAACTAATCATAATTATTCATAAGTCTATTTAACTATCACAGGGACCCAATTGTCATGTTCCCACTGTTTGTGATTGATTACAATGATTAAATTGTGAGCTACAAAGACTAGTTTATATTATGTTAGTTCTTTAGGCAAAATTGGTGGCGTGATCTAGGGGACTGGCATACGGGTGTCACTGACCTATGTGACTTTCTGTTACGCTCGACAGTTGCAATAGATTACTATACAAAGTCGTGCGATAGTCTTCTGCATTCAGCTTTTTCGGCAGATATTGTTTCTGGCAAAAAGCTTTATCACCAGTCATGGTTGCCATCTACCGAGTTGTCACCGGTTCAATCTTTGCTGTGGATCAAATTGCCTTTGAGCGGTGCTCATTCATGCGACAGGCGGAGATGTCTCGTTTAAGAATGGGGGTGAAATTACTAACATCTGATATACTGATGCAGATGGTCGGTGACATTAGACCGCATTACTTCGCGGTTGAAAGAGTGTTCGGTGGAGAAACAGGCATACCGTAGTTTTCCTCAGGAATTTCTGCCTCGTCTGTTGTTTCGAAGAATATTCTTGCTACGAGAAGAAGGCAAATCGTCACATTGAGAACAGTTCTCAAAAATGTGGGTTTTCGGACCACTGTTTTAACACTCACAGGCACGTGAGCGGCCGCTAGATACAGACCGTACACAAGGGGCTAACGTCGCTTCTTGGTTAGTGCCGTACCCTATGGGCGTCCGAGATCGGGGGCGGGGGAGGTGCAATGGCATACGGTAATCTTATTACGAAACATTTGCTCTGCTGTAACTGGCCATCTACACCAGTATACCAGATGTTAGTTATTTCATTCTCACTGCTAAACAAGATATTTCTGTCTCCTTCTTTTCACTGAAAAAAACACTTTTTTAACAAGTTGTACCGCCCCTCTAAATGTGGAAACCTAATTTAGATGCACTGTGCATATGTGTAAACAACGACAACAATGAGGACATACATTTATTCGGAAGAACCCGTTTAACAATGAGTTACATTGCATTAGCTTTAAACACGTTTAATATATATTTATACAATTGCAATAGCATGGCATTGCAATTGTTATTGTTTTGTCGTCTCTTGTAGTAGTTGTTGTTGTAGTAGTAGTAGTGAACTTGAAGAGGAACGAGAAAAAACTCCTGAAAGCGGACGTAATCTGGCAATACGAATCACCAGTGCATATAGAATAGTTGAAACGGCCATCCTCGCAATAGCAATGTACACGCCATGGCCTAGAATGATCGAAGAACTAACACGAAGGAAGACAAGCAGATCTCTACCAAAAACTGAAGCCCGGAGACAGACAATTAGGAAATGGAACGAGGAATGGACCAGCACACCAGCACACATACCAGGAGCCCAGACACGTCAGATCATTCCCGACCTCGAGATATAGTTCAACAGAGAGCACGGAGAGATCACCTTTTATTTGACGCAGGTATTGACAGAACACGGATGCTTCCAAATATATATAGGCAATGGTCCGGACGCCAAATGCATCATGTGCGACACAAGCGATAATGATGACGTGACTCAGACAATCCTCCGGTGTCCAGCATTTGAAGGCATTTGAATTCACCGGTAATGGCATCTCCACACATGACGGTGACAGACGTAGTCACCGCTATGCTGGAGAATGATTCAAATCGGAGCAGCACCATCCGATTGGTGGATATAATGAGCAGAGGAAACGAACTGGAAACGAGCAGAAATGATAAGGCGGCGAAGATATGGAACGGTGGCCGAAAACCAACATTAAAAGGGAACAATTATAAACGGAGCGCATAGAAGAACCTCAATCTTCAAAGCAAAGTAAAACAAAAGTAGTTCCGATAAAAATGGTTGTGACATATCTTTTAAAAAAATGGCAGTTGTAGTTGTTGTTGCTGTTGTTGTTTTTGCTATTTCTACTATTTACGGTGGTAGCTGTGGTTATGGTGTGTGTGTGTGTTATATGGGACAACGTCCATGACTGACCATCGGCTAGTAAAGGGAGAAAATAAGAAATGTATGCCGTCGGTCCAGTACGAGTTTTTAGCATGAGCGTTTATTAAACGCATGTTTGCTGCGTTGACCACAACGACAGCAACGACAACGACAACAGCCACATCTGCAAAAATAACGACAACGATAACAACAACGACAACCATAACAACAACAATAACAACAGCAGCAAGCACAACAAGAATATCAATCGTTGCCGTAGCAGCAGCAGCAGCCGCAACAGTAACAACAACAACAACAACACGTCTGAGTTCAATGAGACCACAGGCGGAGTGGTTAGTAGACAACAGTGAATCGGAGAATAAAGGAAAAGAAGACGAAGACAAAACCGCACCATCGTCATGAGGTCGCTGTCAACGCGTTCCAATGGCTGAAAGTGAAACGAGCAATAGCAACAATCTTGTCGTCGTGCGTGTTGTTGTTGCTGCTGCTGTTGTTGTTGTTGTTGTTGTTGTTGTTTTTGTTGTTGTTACTGTTATTGTTGTTGTTGCTGTTATTGTCGTTGTTGTTGTCAGTGAAAATATTAGTACTAGGAGCAGCAATATCGAGAGCCATAAACGCCACCAGCAACAACAACAACACCAGCCACCCGATCGCCTCGTCGCGTCTCCGACGAGGAATACCGCAGACAGTGTGTTGTTAGGTTAATCGGCGCCGAACTGGCGGACGTCTGGCGAAATGAAACTCAACGACGACATCATTCCCTCTGAAGTAGTTAGTGGCCAGTGGTGGCAGCAACAGCAGACCCTGAGCACTCGCGGCGCGACCAGACGCGACTCTCTAGCGGCTCGTCACGCTCATTCACGACGTGTTGAGCGCAATAGAGAGAGCAGCGCTGTTGTGGTTCATCCATCCGACGCAACCTGCTTGCTTCTACAGACTATGTCATAACTAAGGCAAACCGAAAAGTGCCGTAACGGTAAACTGGAGACGTCCCGTACATACCGTACCGTACAATTACCGTCCTATAAACAGACACTTCCGGTGATATAACCGCACGTCTGGAGACGCAAGAGAGCCTCGTGGAGAGTAGCTATACTAGTACTCGGGTTCATATGATGATCTATACAAATAACATGCGCCGATCTGTCCGTGTGGTGGCGCTGTGGCAATATTGAAGTTCCGCAAAAGCATGTCGCAAAAGTCGTTGTAATGGCGTTCTGAGCGTATCATGACCTCTTTAGCACGTCGAATCAGGTCGAACCTATGCAGGTAGAAATATGTTGCAAATATAATGCAGTTGTAAGCGCTGTATATAGTCAAATGCTGTGCCATCCTAAAACGTTTTAGTCCCAAGCTTGTTAGATCTAAAGAGCATCATTCACAAGGCGTTCAATTTTCCTCATGTGGATGCGTGCGCACTGGCATTTCCGTCACACGGCGTGTCGTCAGGGATTAGGTGAGCTCATGTAGCTATGTATCCCATTGTGGCCTCTAAATAGCAAAGGACAGTTGTCTAATATACTGACCCACATTCCTATCCCGCTTGTATGCGCTTCAACTTAGAAGAGACCTTTCTTATAAGGCTTTCGGTCGTGGGTCCTACGATTCCCAGCGCCTTAAATACCAGTAAGTGAACTTGTAATAGCGAGAGATGGGCACGTACTTGCAGCACTTCTTTTTCTTAGTTTTAGACGGGGCGTGACCCGTAAGAGCAGCACTATGTCGAACCATAGAGGTGGCAAAAAACAACTACATCCGAGTCTTATTTGTAAGACTATGTTCATGCGCGTACATTTCTAGAGTTTTAAATGTATTTTATTCTAAGATTCTAGACTGCAATATTCATAATTGTTTTCTCTCCGCCTGTGTCATTTCCTTAACCATCCATCTAACTTGGCCGCGAATAAAAACAACCACAAACCCGCTGTTGTTTTGATGACGGGGGGATCGTCATGTATTCACAAAAATTGTTAATTGTCCTGCTATTGAAATATTTTTCGCTTATCTTGACTAGCTTCTATGATATTTCGTACAAACATTGCCACGTATCCGGTACCAATATACAACAGAGAAGCTAAGTATGAAATCGTTCGCTCTGTTGTTTGAGCAGTAAAGCTAAACGTACATCGGTTGTACTGTATACAAAATGTACATACTAATACTTACTGTAGTCCTGTAAAAGGGCAATACATTGTTCTTTAAGAAACTGAACTAGAGTCTCTTGGATTGGACTAAATGCAATCGGGGCAGCACCCGTCGGACCTGCCGTCTCCTAGGACATCTAAAAAGCTCGCATTTTGTAAGAACAGCCCCTGGAATATGTCCAAGTGTTACGCTATCTTGTCTAAGTATGCATATCTATATTGTTTATGCACATAGAACAAAAGTTATGCAAACGCATTTGGTATCATAAACGGTTTGTGTCCTGACGTAAATATTTTTGAAGATCTTTCTTAAACCTAAACGCGCATTGATAATTTAAATAGATACCAGGAATCATTTCCAGTCAGTGTGGCAAATATGTTCAAGTACACGAGTAGGGAAAACTAAGGTAGGGCATGAGCACAAATTTGCCTAAACAAGTTTAACAACAAATTAGAGTATGTGTAGGGAAGAGAACGACGGAGACCGCGAGATAACGCTTACATGCACCAATGCCAATAGGATGACATAAAGGAGTTTCGAGTATATGGAATCATAGTCTCGAGAATTAACAGGCCTCGACAGGCCTAGCGGAACGGGCATTGGATTATAGATCATTTGCCGAGACTGTTGGCAAATTTAGGTCGAGTGCAAGTCAAGCTGACAAAATGAGGATGCCCGTGAGCACCCAGATAAACGCATCCCATACTAGGCCATTATTTACATTACATTATTATGAGTAGTGTGTGTCTCGCGGGAGCACCGTCTTAGAAATAGTAACCGTTAACAGGTAATAGTAAGTTTGCTGTTGTTAGCACCGCTAAATAATATAGCTAATCTCGACATTCAATCAGCAGTTGGCCATTTTTTACAGGCACATTTCTGTGTTCTGTGTTCCTATCGTAGCTCGTTTAAGAACCTTACCGGTGGCTAAAACAAGAAGAAACATATGTTGACTTTTAATAGGGCACACAGCTTCGGTATCGTGCTGCATATTGAGTACGTCTCTGAACAAATTGGCATGCACAACAAGCTGTATGTAACCCGGTGTGGCTACGATGTCTGACCAACTACACTGTTCGCCATTTAGCTACTCTCAAAAATTGACTCGAGTATAGCTATACATACCTAGTACAGAACCGGCACACAAAAACATCTAAACTAAAGGCTAGGCATTGCGAATGGACCGGCAGTTTGTACTGACAAATACAGTCAAACAAAGTGAACCCAAAGTGTAGAGAAACTTGGGGGGATTTATTGCCGATGGGTTTTTGTATGCCACTGCTTCACATGTATACGTTTCTTTTAAGTAGTTGCCAAGCTGCCCTGGGAACGTAAACAACAGTTTTGAGTTGCATAGTGAGCTAGTTCAATTGACACATGCAGCATATTCTTTAAATAATGCCACAGAAAGAAGCCATTGGCTTTGAGAATAAAACAGGTCACAAGTATTTTTAAAGAAGCGAAACAGTTTCCGTTTCACATCTACTAAAATACTTTTCGGTGAAAACATGTTTGATCATCTTCTCCCAATGACTCGCGGCAAGCGCTTAGGCGCTTGCCAAAACTGTCCACAGAGAGCTGTGTATTGACTAAGGACTTTTGTTTCAAACTCACAACTATGACCTGTTAGTTTCAGCTTTTATGCGGCTTCCCTTTACAGGCCAGCGTGGCCATTACTGCAAGGTGTGCCAGGGTTTAGTTCTAAGTGTTATTAAGTCCACTTTTTTCTATAGATGACTGGTCAAAGCTACTATATCCTATTTACATCTATTTTTTACCCGCATCAGGTTATAGTTAGCATAACGGTCACCAATGTTCTACGCCTAAATTTATATTTATATTAATAATTACTGCCAGTCTTACATATATATATAGTAACATGCCGTACTTAGTTGCGTGAAAACACCTTTAAGAAGATGACTGCCTTCTCGATCTAAGTAACCCGTCTACTGCAAGAAGATGAAAATCGGAAACCCGCTCTGCGGAATACCGCTGGCCTTTGGTCTTCGTCGTTCAAGCCATTATGCTTGGGTCGAATGGCTTCTGTGTACTTTTGCTCTGCTCAATGACCCTTTGAACATCGTATCTTGGTCGCTCCTTACATTCTACTCGATTGACTACGAAAAGCAAACCGCCCTCTAGCCAGGCCAGGAACGAAAGAGTTTCGGGCCTCACCTCGGGACCGACCAGAGGAACTCACTCATCGTCATTGCATGGCAGACTCCATCGAAGAGGCCCAGAGCAGCCAGCTCAAAGGCTGATCGGCCCTCAAAAGTAACGAGGGCAGAAACGAAGTAGCACATCGGACCACACACAGATAGCCAATCTAGAAGAGCACGAGAGAGGGACATAATCTCGTTTGAGAGGGACTCGACGGCTTTGAATACTGAATAGAGGGTAGTTGAGCTGGCTACGCAGAGTTAGCGGAGACGGCGTGGCGTGGAGACATACGGCCGAACCAGCGAGACAGTGGAAGCTGGAAGGCCGCGCAAACAGGGAGGCAATGCAACGTCAAGCCTGTCTGCACGCCATGACGACAAACCGACGCTCGTTGGCTGGCTAAAGGCTGCTTACGCCAGCAGGCGCTAGGGTACCCGCCAGCAATGCCAGCCGCAGCCGTAGCCGTAGGGGATGAATCGCCGGATCGTGAAGTGGTAGTTCTTGGTTCTCGGGCACTGATCGGTGATCCTTCGCCCAATTGGGCCGGCCCAGCCTTACTCGACGGCGCTGCCGCCGGTCGAGGGTGCCTTCATCCATGCGCGCGGTCGTTCTTCATTCAATTCTTCTCTACTTCATCGAGCCGTCCGGCCGGCTGGCCACCCACACATATGACTGACTGACGGACGGACAGACAAACAGACCGACCGTCAAATAGACAGACAGAGCCCCGGTCGTCCAGATGTCCGTTCGTCACCCATTGAATGATGCGCGCAGTGGTGGTCTCGATCGAAAGCCCATCGTTCCACTTTTCCCTGCCGACAGCCAGCTGATCTGTCTCACTATTTCCTATCCTATGGCGCTCTATCGCGTCCATCTTCTGAGTGAGTGACTGGCGCCCGCCGCCCATCGTGGCCATCTCTGCCCCATTCTCGCTGAGAGTGTGCGTGTGTGTGTGTTGCTGCTGCTGCTGCCGCTGTCGCTGATGATGCTGGTGCTGCTGTTGCGGAAGGTGGGGGGTTAGGCGCGGGGGGGGGGTTTGGGCGCACGGGGCGAAACGGCGCACGTCGGGCGGCTGTCAACCGCAGGCGCCGCCTATGGCCGCCGCCACGCGCGGGACCGCAGGGCTCCTCCTCGGTGTGCCGACCGATTCAACCACCTCGATGTCACCGTGGTCGCTACCACCACGGCCACCACCATCACCGCAGCCACCAGTACCACCACTACTGCCTGCCATCGTCGTTGACGAAGACTACTATGACTACTGCTGCGAATGAGTTCAAGGATGGGGGTTTGTCGGCGGGGGGAGTAGAAGAAGGAGAGAGAAATGAGGAGATGTAGAGGAGCCACCGGAGAGCGAGAAGGGGCAGAAAACGAGAAGGAGGACAACGACGAAGAAGGATGACAAACGCGACGACGACGACGACGACAGCAACAACAACAACAGCCACAACAAACGGAGCTGGCTCTGTTGTCATCACCGGCATCGCCAAAAGCAATTGCTGAATCGCTCGTTGCTGAGTGAGAAACACACAGACAGACATACAGCCCACTTCAATCTATCCAGATATCGCCCCAGCCCAATTCCCTTTAGCCGGGCGGTATGACGCAGGTCTAATCGCACGAGGCTTTGCGATGGTCCTCCCTTGACTGCCTTCGAGAACGATTGCGCAGATACAGCGGCATCGACAATACCAACAACAGTAATAATAATAAAAATAATAACAATCAATATCATCATCATCATTATCATCATGGATTCATGACGCAGTTATGAATCACCCCACGCGTCTCAGCTAACACTTAAGGACAGTGGTGAGGCTGTGGTGAGAAGAAGCAAAATGCTTCCGCAAATGGTTGATCCGCGCCAATAGTATTTTATACATCACGCCCAGATTGATCGAATTAAGGGGCAAATCGACGTTTACATTATGTACTTCGTGTCTAGGTACTGCTATTGCTGATGCGGCAACTCAATGGAGCAAGTGAAATTTTAAAGGAGTGCCCTTTGCAATGTTTCATAGCTTGGAGGATAATAAGAAAACTCACATGATTTATTTACACACCAGATTGGGTAAAATATACAATAGTACGATCGATATCACTACAGTCTCGTAATGATATTAATATTAAAAATCGTTCAGTGCCAGCTTTGTTAGAGAGGGGATTGCATTACACTCACTGCCATGATATCTTACACATATACCATAACAATATTTACAAACACATGTGTCACAGGGTTCATGGCAAGCGTCTTTCTGACATAGAAGGTGATGAAAACCGTGCACAGCAAAGCGGGTGGTCATGCGTCTGTTTGTCCTGCTCGTGCCCTTCCATTCTGACCTAACCATTGCATCTGTCATATAAAAATGTGGATCGATCTCTGCCATTTTCTCTTCATATCGCCGTATGAACTTGCTGTATGCCGGGGTGTCTGGAAGCGCAAACTGTTTTTTAACCTGTTCCACGAATAGTGGAGCATCGCGCAGCAAATACGTGAGGCGGTTGTATGCTGACGTATGTAAACCTAGTACCCGCTTTAAATAAGCTGGTTTCGTACGATCGAGAGCACCAAGTTGAGTCAAGCTTAGTTTTGCCTATACAAGCTGGATCCCGTATGATGCAATTAGCGCTATTTTCATATCAAATAGAGCTAGCGCTGCCTTAATCGAGAGCAATTGGGGCTTCTTAAGGGTTGTCGCCGCAATCAAGGCTTTTCGAGATTTCTCCTCTATATGTGCAGCGAAGGTCTAGGCTGAGGGGGTCACTGTGATACCGAAATATGTGAACTTATTTACATAGTTCAGGTCTTGTCCATTTAACCTAAGTGTATTAGTCACGGCCAGCCTGCCCGCGTGCCTGAACTTCATAGCTTCTGTCTTCTGCATATTTATTTCAAGGCCTACTACGTTCACGTATGCCGACAATAAGAAAACTGTAACATGATTTTGATGATATTACATTTTTCGATCGTCTGTGAGTTTAATAAATTTTCCCTGGCAACACCAGGAGTCTTAGAGTAAAAACAATGAGACGCACATGTTGTTACCATTTGTAACTGTTAAATTACGTAATTTATTTGCTTCTCAATTAGCTCATCCGTTCACTCGTCTGATAGCGTCTTTGTTATTTTACTAATCACTGTAGTCTATGTATTATTCGATCTCAGCGTCCCTCATACTGCTTTCAAACAGGGTTTTGCCAATACCCTGTTAGCCTATCTAAAAATGAGTATGACTGGCGTGGCATCGATACCCGCTTTTATAAAATACCGCGTATTGTTTGGCATAGATTGATTGTCTAAATAAATATATGCTCATATCATCACATTTCTGCTTGGTCAACTTAAGGTTGCAAAAAGACCACTCTCAAATAATTGCACTGATTGGAAAACAAACGTTGAACGTAAAAGGTAGATGATTATTCTAAGTTTTTAGTTTAAAATATTTAGAAAAAATAGTTTTAATCGAAGGAAGAGAGTATTCTAGGAATTTTGCTATCCCGGGATGCCCCGCGGGATGATGTCATGTAATCACGGTTTTTCGTCTCCTTGCCGCGCAGGATGTTCTCTATAATACGAGCAATGCTGGTCCAGTCGTCATCTTAGTCATAAGCTGTATGAGCGTTCCAAGGGTGCCGTCGTCAGTTCTAGGTAGACCCGCACGCTGAGAGGCCCATTCCGGGCACTACAAAATTGTATGTTCAGACATGTCTTCGGTTTCGCTTTGGCAGTATTTGCAGAATGGAGATGTGGTTTTCCCAAATCTAAACAAGTATGACTAAAAGTGGGGACATGAGTCATGTAGAACATCAACTCGCCACCTGGCCGGTACACCCAGGCCTTGATATCCGGGATCAAAGTACTTACTCGGTGCCCGGGTACTCCGTTCTGAATGGAGTCCCATTCGGCTTGCCAAGTGTCGGGGGTTATATTTCTTTTCTCCGCCTTTTTCTCTCCCGGGTCTTCCATAAGCGGAATCGCTCATTTGCTTTCAAAACAGGGGACTGTACTAGCCAGAGCAATGGCCTCTAGAACTGACTGTTCTATATGCCATTGTGGTGCGCAGAGCAGCCACTCTTTAGGCTTTGCGTAGCGCTGTCCTATTGCTGGCTGTGGATAGTGCAGTTGACGGCCACACCGGGGCAGCAAATAAAACTATGGACATCGCCAATAAGGTAATAAGGCACCTTCTTGACTTCCGTCGATCGTAGTTGTTTGGCATCAGCCCGGCTATCTTGTGCGAGACCTTAGTAGCCTCTTCTGCTGCAAAGCGTATGTGGGTTGTGCCCCGTAGTCCCCTGTCCAGGTGCATTCTAAGATAGCAGGCAGTATTGAGAGCCTTGGTCTCCTGAGCGTCTAGGAAGGGCACTTCCTTGGCTCAATTAAAAGGATGCCCTCACTTTTATTCGGCGCCAGCGTTAGGCCAACCCTCCTCATCCAGCCAACGATCTCTGCCAAAGCGTCGTTGGCCCTCAGTTCTAGTTGCTGGGGTGAGCGAGCCTGGACCACCACTGCGAGGTCGTCTGCGTATGCCAGCAGTTCAGTAGCTTCTGGAAGGTCGTCTAAACGTTAGACGTCATCTTATGCCAGGTTCCATAGAAGGGGCCCTAGGATCGAGCCTTGGGGAGCCCCGGCCGTCATGTCAAACTCTGAGCCCTCACTAACTTAACGCCTCCCGCTCAGTTCGGACGAGATTGCGCGGCGCAGGCAGGGCGGAACTCTCTTCGTGAGTAGTATGTCCAATGTTACCTTCCAGGGCAGGCTGCTGAGTGCGTTTTTAACGTCCAGCAGAACAACTAGTAGCAAGACTCTAGTCCGAGACGGGCATTAGTAACCACCTGCTCTATGGCTGATGAAACTGATCGGCCTTTTCGGAACCCATATTGTGTCGGCGAGAGGAAAACGTGCTCCTCTACAAAGCATCGCACGCGAGACTCTACTATTGATTTTATGCCTTAAGCCAGAGATTTTGATCTGAGATAAGGCATCTATCTGTCTTATGACAAACTGGAGAAGAGATTGTCATAAAATAAAAGGTCAGGAATCGATCGAAGGGCGTGTTAGAAAGAAACAGGAACGACAACGAAGGCTCAACTTACAGCTGTCAGAGAAATACCGCTGACGGATGACGTGGCGGAATGGATGAGTCTGTGATTGTCTAACGCAACATAGTCTAAAACGATGAAAGATCGAAATCAGATAGGATCCTTAGCAAAACAAGCGTGAAAATGCTTCAGCTTTCCGTGCGACAATGTGATCATAATACTATAAATCAGGGTACAAAAAATCGCGATGGTTTTTCACGCTATACGGCCTTTTCACCGCCAAATGCTTTTATAGGGTACAGTATGGTTCTTAATAAGTACAAGTTTTGAATTCCTCTCTCCTCTTCGCGCTAATAGGATGTATTTTGCGGCGTTCTGGATTCGTTTCGTTTTGCGTGAAGATCACTTCTGTGTACGTTTTGGGTTAAAAAGTAGATGCAGTTTATTGCCATTCTGCATAGTTATTTCAAGAAGGGTTTTGGCGTTCATATACGTATTGTCATCAATAAAAATAAGTATATGAATGTTTTTATTTTATTTCCGCAGATAGTTAGTATATGTGACAGACGGTAATTCGCCTGTTGATTTCATTTAACATATATGGTTATGCTGTTTAACAATTAGTCTGCCAACAAATTTCATTATTAGTAAAAAGTAATTAGATCTTCTCTATCCACATTTCTAAAAAAGTACATGCAATTTTCGTTGACGGTCCTCACATTACCGCCGACTCCACGACCTTGATGCAGTTGTAAATATTGTCATACCGAATGCTCTAGATATCACGGTCTTGTTCGTAGGAACATTGGGTCTTTAAATCAATTGGCCCGTTAATGTCATCATAACTTTGCATATTGTATATGTCTTTATTCTATATTTTATACCATCCTCGTAACTGTATTTGTGAGCTCTTTACGCCGAGCCAATCTATGTACTTAGGTATTATCAACACTAAATGTGTGAATAAATGGAATTTGTGAGAAATTACCGCCGATTTTGTCTTACGTTGGTAAGTGGCGAGTTTTGTTTTGATAGATTTTTATCCAGCAGCGTTAACCTTCCAGTGGGCTAACTGACATGTAAGATCTTCTCTCTCTCTTTTCTCTCCATATTTCTATCTCTCTCGCTCTCTGTGGTTTCCGAGAACGTTGCAGTATCTCTATTATAATGACAATTTCTTCGCAACAACGACTATACAGTTTTTAGTTTATTTACAACTTGGCGTTTTTTTGTGATGTACAAAATTGCACTTGAACCCGTTTTGTGCTGCTTTTTTTGTGCTGTTTTTGTTATGTACCTCTGCAAAAAGACTCTAGCTTCAACTGCAACGACTTGCAGACTCCAAATAGCACGGTCTGAATGTGAACGACATGCACTAGATATCATGGCTTCGATATAGGCGTTACGGCATGTACTGAGGTGTTTGGCAATATTTGCCTGAGGTCGCATAATTGTAGAATGCCATGAGTGTTTCAATTCAATGAACAGGGAGGTGGTGGGGACGCGCTGGAACATCGAATATCAATGTTTCCGGTCAGTACTATTGGTGGTTAAAATAGGTAGAAACGCAGCTTGGAAACATACATATGCAACAAATGTTCATATTCATATCAAGCAAGAGTTTGGGCTCTGTTGGCAAGACAGGTAAGTAGAACTACATTATTCGACCTGATTTCAACAGCACCTCTCTTTGTGAGAGCCCATGTCTAAAGTGCCTGTCATTGTCAGAGGCGCAAAATAACATTGCCCTCTTCAAGAGCCTCTCCACATGCCCCTGCCGTTCGTAGCCATAACCGCAAAAAATATAGTTAAGCTAAGCTAAATTGCAGCGACGTCATCGGCAATGCGCTTGATTGCGCATTCACTGCGCTTGTTGCAACAGTCACTTTTAATTGGGCTGATCGAAGCACATTACCCACATGAGTTTGTCGTTCCCGTCGTAGAAGCAGTGGTAGTAGTAGAAGAAGCGGCTCAATAGGAGAGGCCAGGTTTGATCCTGAGCTCATTCACAACGAAGAGATCATTTGTTTGCCATTAATCTCTGAATATTGATTACCTCTTAAGAGCCCGGATCGCCACGTGGCTTCTGTAACCATACTAGTCAATACTGCCGCGCGGTCGATTAAGAAACGTGGTAGCAGTGGCGGTCATAATAACAATAGATTCTCCGGCAACACACAGACGTGTGCCTCTTTGTTGTATGTATGCTATTACCTCGATTCGGCTCGCAGTGCCATTTTCGCGCGCGCGCTTGTGCAAGCGCCCGACCGCCCGCCCGCCCGCCCGTCCTACGCCCTAGGAGACGATTAGTAAGTAGTGATACTAGCTATTTTCAGTTTAATGCTGTCCTTGTGTGTAGTTCCCGTCCCAACTATCTGCCCCTCTCTCCACACCCCGACGTCCACCCGCGTCGGACCACCACTCTCCTGCCCCATAAACACAGACACGGGTTTCCTTTAACTTCGTTGGCTCCCGTGTTGGATGATGAGATGAACTTACGAAGCGCGACCCGCTGCCGTCGCCGCGCCGAGCGAGTAAACCAGCGAACGAATACACTCACGCTGTTTTACACTTCGCTCGTACGCCGCCCGTTCTTCTTCTGCCCAGCTTCATACGACTAGCGAAGTCGTGAGAGAGAGAGAGAGAGAGAGAACGGGGGATAGAACGGGTAAAAGCGATAGAGAGAGTCGGAGAGTGGGAGACATCCAGCGAGAGGGGAAGGAGAAAAAAGACGACGAAATTCTGAACGATCAAGCGGGAAGGAGATAGAAGAGGAAGCAACGATACTCTCCCCTTTCCTCGATCCCCTCCCCTTTCCTCGATCCCCTCCCCTTTCCTCGATTCCCTCCCCTTTTCTTGATCCCCTCCTCCCCCATCCTCCTCCTCGCTCCTGCTTTCCGCACCACCCCCCAGCCGGCCCCTCCACCGGCCCGTTCAGCAGCGGAGCAGCAGCCGCCATTCTGAGGTTTCCTGCAATAGAGCGGTTGAGAGCGGTGGCGTCATCTGGCGATGACATATGCACCCCTCTCTCTGGGGTCCTTCTACCCCCTTCCACCCAAATTGAGAAGGCTCCGGCGATCCGAGCTGCGTCGTCATCGCCGCCACCGCTGGCTGCTGCAGCGGCAGGAGAGAACACTGCGGCTGTGGATACCGTCTTTTTCTCTACCTCTGTCTTTGTCTTCCTCTACCTCCTTGCCTTATACAATATCGTCCTATCCTTACATATAAATATACCAAATACATACATATTATTTTCTCCAACGGTTCTCTCACTATTGCTCTCTTTGTCCCGTGTGTCCCTCCGTTCCCTCGTCTCTCAGTCGCGAGCAGTCTGTCTGTCTGGCTGTTTGTTGGTCGGCCGTTGAACAAGCTGACGATGGGAACTGCCTGAAAGGGGAAAGACAACGTAAAACACACCCACACATTCACACACACACAAGCGCACACACACCGTGCACCGTTAGTACTGGATCTAAGGGAGCATGGAGAGCGTGGAAGCGGAACGAAGAGCAGAGGCCCGCGACGGAGCTTTTAAGAAACGATTAAAATGTTCCGCCGGCCTGCACTCTCTCCGGATCCACCATCCTAGATAGCACTACCGTCGTCGTCACTGCCGCCCAAGACGGTCGGTCGCTGAGTCGACAACTTACTCGGCTTCTGCGCGAAAACTAGAAAGGCCTCCTGCTCTCTGCTTGGTCCAACCCCTACTGTCTTGATCATAGGATCACGGGCCGCAGGAACGGACATCGCCACGCGCCACTTTCACAGCAGCACTAGTGACAGTCGTTGTTGTTGTTCCTGTTGGTAATGTAGAGGAAGAAGACGTAGCTGTTGTTGTTGTTGTTGTAATAGTAGTAATAATAGAATCACAGTAAGCTAACCCAAAGCTGGTTATGAGCTTAGCGAGGGCCGCGAAGAAAGGGTCGGCCCCGACAGGACAAGGGAAAGAGCGCGCATGGAAAGGATGATTTGCTCTAAGAGGGAAGGGTTTGCCCCAAGCAAAGCCCCCTTTTCGCTTCTCTCGGTTCCACTGCATACGGTCGCGTATGGAGATGACTCCACCTACCACAAAGTCATCTCCTCGGGAACATAAGCGCATATACATACACTTTGAGGCGCACCTGTTTATCCACGGCCGACGAAGCAGAATTGCTTCCTCGCTGGGAAAAAGCAGCAGCTCGACTCCGAGCCTCTGAGGGCTATCATAAATTAGCCAGTAGCAACAAGCGTGCTTCAAACGGAATGCCTGCGGCCCTTTTCGAATCCCAAATGGAACGTACACATACAATCGATATACCAGTAATACGTCTGGCGTTCGTAGCAGTGACCCGCTTAGCGCGAAGGGTGGCATAGAAATATATGTATATGTATATGTATGTGTGCATTTATATATATATATATATATAAGAAAAACTATTTAAGCCAAAAAGTTTAGGCGCAACGTGCACAAACTATGTATAGGTCAAAAGTAAACGATGGCGCTGCTGGTGGTCGAACATGCAACCGACAGCCGTGCTGCGCTGCTCTGAATCCTTTACAGGGATTTATGGTTCTCGCAAGAAAATCCCTATATCAGTTGTGGGACGCCGCAAACTGCGCGGGCTTCACTATGAATGCTCTTGCTGCTGCTGCTGCCGCTTGCCTGCCTGCTATTGCTGCTGCTTGCAACACTGACGTTAGCAGGATCTGCACGCGGTGAGCAACGTAACGGCCCCACAATCGACTCTGGCTGAAAGTGATTCCGCTAGGTCGCCGTTCGGGCACGAAGTGCAACGGTTCAATAGAGAAGATATAGCGTCTGCGACGGGCTCGCGCGGTCGAGCATCATCGGCGTAGGTCGAACCTCAGAGTTCGGCCGGTCGGCCATACAGGTGAAGGCAGTTCGCAGTTCACTTTTCCGCCAGAGCGGCCCCGGCGGCCTATAAGCTCGGTGGCAGGCCACTGAGCTTCGCGCTTCGTTGAACTGCCAAATTGCCCACATGTCACCACATCGCATTGAGGGAGAAGGACGACGCATTGACGTCGCCGAACTTGCCCCAGCCGACTACCGCCCGCGCGTTCCGGACAAATGCTGAGGCTAACTTTGAGGCCCGATATTCGGAGGCCATAAATTCTGACTCTCTCTCTCTCTCTGTCGTGATCTCGTTGGCCCGCATTCTCTCTATCCTTTGCGCTTTGCTGTTTCCTTCGGGAGCTAGAAAGGACGGAAGAAAATGCCTATTTCAAGTAGTTCCAAGCGTGGCTTGCATAATTTTACATTTTTGACCTTTTATTCCTGGGGCAGCGTGCAGCGTTGATAATTGAAGGGGGGGGGTGGAGGTACTAATGCACAACGTTTAACGTAATGGAAGTTTAACTCGGAGACTATCTATTAAGAGTACAGCTTTTGACATCTACAGCGTTGCCAAAATGCTGTACGCAGGGCTAAACAGTTATGTAATGCGTTATATGAACTAACCGTAGGAAAATTGATATTTTGGAAGACCCTTATATTAAGGTAGGAGGTTGTTATATGAACTAACCGTAGTAAAACTGATATTTTAGAAGACCCTTAGATTAAGGTAGGTATGTTTCGTATTGTGTATTATTAGGTATACAGGGTGCGTAAGCTAAATCCAGACAACTTTTGGCGGGCTACCTAGCATAGACGGAAGGCGTTAATTCAGATCGGTTTGCGTTAGCAGACAGCCCACTCACAATAGAACAAAAACGCATTGTCATCATGGACGGCCGCCGCAACCTGGGTCCAGAATATGACCGAAGAACAACCGTTATCCTATTGCCTTGTGCCGGACACGAACGTTTGAGACACGAAATGGCGGGACATCTTCGATTCTTCTCCGACGAAAAATCTTCACCATTGACCAAAAAAATAACCCGAAAAATGACCGGTGGCTCGCAAAGAACCCTGAGGATGTACCAATCGTGCATAGAACCAAACATCCTGCCAGTGTGCACGTCCTAAGTGTTGTGTCGAATGAAGGAGACGAGATGCCACCACACTTTTTTGACAGACACGAAACCGTAACAAACAAAGTGTGTTTACGTGTTCTGCGAAGCGGGTTAAACCATGGATTGATAGAGTGTCGAATGGAAGACAATATATCTTTCAACAAGACGGCGCTCCCGCCCACACCAGTAATCTCGTCCAGAATTGGCTACGGGGCAACATGACGGCGTTCTGGGACAAAACGATATGGCTCTCTAGCAGTCCAGACTTGAATCCCCTGGACTTCTATGTATGGGGCGTTGTTGAGCAAGAGACTAACAGGTCTCGACATGCAAAAACAGAAGCGCTACGCAGAGCCATTGTCAAATCGTTCGAGAATCTCAATCCGCTAACTTTGAAGAAGGCCTGCGGGCGCTTTCGCGCCAGAATTGAAAGTGTAATTGCTGCTGGTGGTGGCTACATTGAATAAAAATGTTCCTCAAGAGTGTACCTAACGGCACGTAAAAAAAAGGACCGAAATATCTGTTTTTCTTTAGACATAAATTGCAAAGCAGGCAATGACGTTTAGTCCGGATTTAACTGACGCATCCTGTATATATATATATACGAAATAGATTTCGTATTGTGTTTTATTAAGTGCTAAATAGCGTCATGGTTATAAGGCAAGACATTGATTCGGTAAATACTACTCCAAAGGAAAGATGGAAATTCTTAAATACTAAAGAAAACAAAATGAAGATATATATATATATATATATATATATATATATATATAGATGGTTACACATTTGTTATATATGTGCTTAGGAACTATTAAAACGTGTGTAGCATTTAGCTAAACCAAAGAGCATTTACTCAATTATATTTAGGAAGTTGATTTTATTGCCAGCATTCACGTAAAAAAAATATTTACTGCGATAACGAGTTAAAGGGCTTCCCAGCATTTAAGATCATAGCAAATGAAGCGTTTAGTCTTATTTTTCTAGTAATACTTTTTAAAGTAATGTGTTATATATATTTATTATTTAATTTGATGGTTACAGGAAAATGTGAATAACTAACTACACTAGAGCTTGTGAGATGTGATACTTTTTAAATATAAGTAACTTTAAAAATCGGGCTTTGATGTAAGTCTCGGGGTTTATTCACGTGACGCAAATGAACTCACCGATCCGCAATGGTGTGGTGTTATCTAAAGCAACGTGATTGTACCTAAGCGTGTTGATAAAGCAGTCATTTAAAAGAAATCCTAATTGTTGTAACACCTAAAATGCTTGGTTTGCTATAGCAGTGTCGAACATAACTCATCGAGGTTAGTAATACACACTACATGTGTCAATAAACAGCACATCAAAGCGTATTTTTTTTCATTGTTGTTCATACAGTTTGCTTTATATATCCAACGACAAGACTGCGTTTAGACCAATGCATGATCGTTGCTAGTCAGCGCCGTTTGAAAACAGGCTTTGGTGCATTTCGACTGCGTGATGACTGCGGTATTGATGTAATGCCAACGGCAGATATGAGTATAGGCAGTATTTTTATATGCACGAGGAGATATTTTTCCCTTGCGAGATACGTACATATAATGGGTAAAAGAGATTCGCTTGTTGTACGTGACAAACGAATGCAAACGTTAGCATAACGCGAACAGTACGAGCAAATTAACGACGACTCTCTGGACGGCATCGCACCGTCAGAAGATGTTCGAATCAGCCTCGATTAGAAAGGATGGCGTCTCCAGACGAAACGACGAATAATGTCGGCGGATTCTAATGTAGGCATATACAAGTATGTATGCATAGCTAGGTTATTTATTCAGATATTGTAATAATAGAGTTTTCTACTTCATATGAGAGCAGGGCTCAGTAGATATGTAACTTAGGCTTTCTTTTCAGAGCAATCCACGATTTCCCTGGATGATCGGTTGAAGCGCGCACGTGGCTCATCATCGCCCAACTGGGGTACCATCACCAGCTGTTCCAGTCCTGATGTTGAAGTAACTGCCGTTACGTTCAATGATGACACGCGCCACCGTCTGCGGATGAAGTAGCACCACACCTGACGCGGGGGCGCGGGGGTTGGGGGTCACACCTGGAGCCTATCTCCAGCTTGAAGTTGAGTAGGCGCCCTTCAAAGCGTAAAGCTCGTGGTCGGAACAGGGCTGGCAGACGCCCGCGTCCAGGCGTTGTCGGACAGAGACTTTGGTAAGTCTATCTTCTCTCTTTGGCTTCAGCATCAGCTGAAACTGGGTCTTGCGCCGGTCAGAAAATTACTCGCTTTATAACTGTGGAGTTGAATATATTAAATCTGCTGCTCCCTCGAGCGATGGGCGCTGTATTATGACGTTTCCGCCCGTACACTTTCGCGCCATTCTTTTTGAAAACACGCACACACACACATATATATATATATATATATATATATATATATATACATATATTAATATTTATAAATAAATACATATATATATATATATATACAGGGAGATATATAGAGAGAGAGTGAAAAGTATTTATAACACTTCAACGTGGGCAAGAGCTATTAAGAGTGTCTGTAGGATTTAAGTCGCCTAAGGTTAATGACAAACTTTAAAGCAAAATTGAAAGAACGTTTAGCGCAGCACTAACTTACGAACTGTTAAAGTGCTTGTGTACAAGTACTTATAAATAACAGGCATACTGAAGGACGTGCTAATCTAGCGCTGGCGGTATTCATACTTCAGCTGCCATTTCTACGGTTTTTACTAGACAATTGTTTTAGTGTTTCTGTGACTCTCTTTTTGTTATTCGTACATGTAGTGTAAAGCGGTACCTTGAACAGCTGAGAAGCATAAGCTAAGTCTACGCTCTACCTTTGCCTGAAGTGGTATTATTATTTGTATTACTATATGCTGTACGTGAAGACCTCTATCGGTGTGTTCTAATTCTTTTGGCGAATAAGAACGCTAGCGGAGGTCCGGGGCGAATGCTTGTTAGTTTGCAGAGCTGCATCGCGTAATGCGGACGCGTCCATACGAATACGGTAAAGGCGTGATTGTGTAAAAGCGTGATTTCTACACAAAAAAGCAGCAATTTTGCGGCGTAACAGTTTGACTCCGCCGCCACGTAAACGAACGAAAAGCAAAATAGGAAGCCCCCGTACGAGACGAGACGCAAAACAGAGAAATAGACACACATATATATATATATATATATATATATATATATATATATATAAAGAAAAAGCGGACTTCCAGACGTTAAACGTCATGCTTTAGCTTAGTTAGCAGCTTCCCCTAGCTTTTCTTCCTGTTCTTTTGTAGCTAGCATCAAATTTCAGTCCGCACGCCCTTAGTACACACGGGTCGATTTAAATACTCGCGCAAATGTCGTTCCTTTTTCTGCAATTTCACGCCTCAGAAAAGTCGGCCGCGCAAACTCTGTAGACAACAACGACGATGACAACGTCGTGGTTGACGGCAACGGGAACGTGGGAAATCACCAAAACTATTTACCACCATAGCCCTCAAGCGCTGCGAATCCCTTGTCAGCTTCTATAAGATTCATTGTCGTATGTAATGTGCTTATTGTTGCCTGCGTCTAGAACATCAATGGGCAGAATAAGCCATTGACTGTTATGCTTAAAGCTCAAAATTTTTGCCGAGAAACGAATGTCGTGACCGTTCTGGAAATTCGGTAGAGTTCGAGTTGGATGGTGTGCGAGATAACAAGATGCCAATTATATATTCGCGGTCTCGTTTTACTTGTACTACAAAGGCCTGGCACGCGTATGTATTATGTCAGGGGGATTTTCGACCAGAGTCATTCTTGTAATTGTGCTCTTTTGTGCCAAATGGAAATTTGTGAAATAAAAAATTCGATATATATGTGTATCAATAGACTTTCAGGGACTGGGTGCTAGTGTGTCGTTGTATTTCAGCAAATCCGGCTGGCCCCTAAGGGTACAAACTTTCCTCCATAAAAACTGTAAGACATGGTTATATACCTGCCACTAGGAGAGTTCGTGTCGTCTAAGGAACATGTTGTATTTCAGCAAATCCGGCTGACCCCTAAGGGTACAAACTTTCCTCCATAAAAACTGTAAGACATGGTTATATACCTGCCACTAGGAGAGTTCGTGTCGTCTAAGGAACATGGAATGTAACGGTGTCTAGTGAGCTTAATCTTAATAAACTGGCGCCAGCAACTAAGTTCACGTCGTGTTAGAGATATGCATTAATAAGAATAAACAGGCTAAACCACTTAGAATCAGCAGCTCCATATAGGAGGCAAGAGGAAAGGTTCACAGTCTAGTTATAGTTAGCGTCTGTGTGTTTCCTGGCGCTTTTAACGCGTGTGGCTTCCTTACATTCGAGGTAAACAGGGCTTAGAGCATATCTCATTATGTTTTGATTCAGCGCGAACAGGTATTGCGGAGACTAAGTGGTTGCGCAGATATGAGAGGGCTGCGGTGCGACACTTGAGCGTCTCAAATCAATGTATTTCTAAACAAATAAAGTCAATTTAATAACAATATTATTACAACACCTGTTTCCGTTTGGTTTTATGTGCAAAACTATGTTTGGGGGAGGGGTGTCCTTCAAAACATATGACTCTCTTCATCTGGTTACACTTTTTGGGCGAGCAATATAAAAGTCTAAATAATTGATTTATAAAGACTAGTGCACACCATTGGATTATTTGTGAAGAAACACCGGAATGTTATACTTACAAGCACAGGCGTACATTTCCAAAACATGTAGCGACTAATGTACTGTTTGGGAAGGGGGTACGTGGGAAACGTAAGATTCGTCGAGATGTCAAGCCAGGTGGCGTTGTGCATTCGCGTGTGCTTAGCCACTGGAGGAGACACATAGGTGCTGCATGGGTTCGATCCCCACCGTTGCTAATTTGTATTTGTGGGGTCCGCCTTACGAGGCAGTGCGAAAGCAAACCCGTGGACGTTAAATGTTGGCTGAGACTCAGCCTAAAAAGTAAGATCCATCGAGATTCACACACCTCGGCCCCGCGTAACATGTGCGCATTGATGATCCGTTACCCTGATAGTCCAGACCGGGCAAGCTTTGTTTCAGAACGGGACAAACGAACTGAGTTTTATCCCATTATCGCTGCACCAGTGGCTGATGCTGTCACGCCGTCTACAGCGGACTGCAGCGGCGCGGTATGCGCTTAGGGAGAGTCTAAAGGAGAATGCACATTTGGCTCGTCGTACAGAAGATATTTAACACGCGACGGAATATAAAGTTTATGTTAAAAACAAATACTGTGCACAGCTGTAGATACACGAAGCACCCTGCCATTAATAAAATTATTTAACAAGGTGCTGTGTTTATGATTAAATAAATGTATCACTATATTGCGCAGAATTGTTTCTGAAAACACGACGAACACTGTATAGAGTTTCGACTAGAGCGTCTGTTTGGTCTGAGGTATTAAACGGCACAGCACGCAAATGAAATGAGCATATGTACCACAGTAGAATGCGTGCATCTGTGTGCGTGCGCCCATAAATACAACAGCACAAACGCATGTTCTTGTACACGTGCATATTCGTCATGTTAACAGCCGTTACTAATCTGTGACTAATCATGATCGTCGCGACCATGTCGCGAGTCTTGAACGAAAGTCATTTCTCTCGAAGGCGTCGTAGCTCGACACACCCGTTACGGCCCGCTCTGGCGGAATGCGGTCTATCAATGCGCAAGGCGCAATGGTGATAGTGATGTGTCCGTCCGGTACATAGAGACCTGTCTGGCCTGGATCTATCTGTTCTGCCGGCCGGCAGAGTGAGCGGCAGTTCTGAGGCTATTAGCATTTAGCCCAGCCTGCACAGTAATTTCTGCAGCTTCGGCTGGGTGCGCGGGCCACGGGGGTCTTGGGCCATCTTGGGCCACCCGTTGGGCCCTGGGTGGCCCTCCGACGACGCTGTTGTCTCCGTTGCAATGGCTGCATTGCCGCAACCACCGCTACCATTACCAATACCCGTAGTAGCAACAGAAGCAGCAGTAGCAATAGCCGCCTCAGCCTTGGTGGCGCCCACCTTGTTTTCATTGCTTTGCCGGTACGCTGTATCGCATACAGCTGACAACGACGACTGAGACATCGAGAGGAATGTTTCGCCTTTTGGCCGCACAGCGCGGCAAGATCTAACGCATGGCAAACATGCACTATGTATATATGTGAAAATATATATACGCGAGTGTATGCATTTGCGTAAATGTAAATACCAATGTGTGTGTATATAGTAGATATATATATATATATATATATATATATGCGAGCGTGCGTGCATGACTAATGACAATAGTGTGTAGACGTCTCGACATGCACACACTTGCCGCGTGCACTTTTGTGGCATTACTATAGTGTATTTCTTTGTATATTTTAAATATATGTTACAACCATTCCCATCGGAACTATGTACTTTCGTTTTCACACACTCACTGATCCATCCGCACTAGAGTGGGATTGGTACTGTTAGTGTTGTTACTACTAGAGCCACCACTACTACTACTACTACTACTAAGTAAAGTTTTCGGGCTGACCCTCAGCCAAGATTTAACGTCCACGGAACTGTTGTTCACATTGCTTCATAGACGGACCCCCATAAATACAAATGTGCAGCGGTGGGGTTTGAACCCGCGCACCTATGTGTCTCCTCCGGTTGCGAGGCGGAGACTTAGTCCATCACGCCACCGGGCTCGACACTACTACTACTACTACTACTACTATTGCAACGTGTTTTTGTTTACTGTTTTCTTTTGCTGTCGAAAGTCGAAGCATGTGGAACTCCTCCACATCAATGTTGCCCACTAAACAGACTATTAACCTAGAAGTTTCGTGACGAGGCGAGAGTCGTCTGATACTGCTCCATCTTATCCTATATTACGGGTGCAGGGTTTCAACTTCAACGCTTACTTTTACGTTCGGGTTGCGTGAGCAGCTCGGAGCGTACATTGTGGGCTGCTCTGCTAAGTCTTCCGTATTCGCGCTAAACGGTGTGCATGCTTCGACCACGTATGACGAATGTTTGGCATCGTGGCTGCTTCTTTTCCTTCTCCTCGTGTCGCAGAGAATGCACACTTGCGAGCGGGACTAGTTTCGTTTTACTTCGCTACGTCTGTCATTTCTACTGCAACGACGTCGATCGTTTGCTCTATCATTCCTACGTGTGACTAGAAAAACAAGGGTGGAAAACAACACAGATCGCTGTAACAACGCAAAAGTCATCAGTGAATGAGGTGCTAGCAAATTAACATGATTGGTGTGATGCGGTATGTTGAGACTGGCACGTCACTGACCGAGTGAAGTGTCTATAGAACAATTTAGCGACTCCCAATAGTCGAGGATACGCTGTGAAGAAAAGTGCAGCACGCAGAGCAACGTGCCTGTATGTCGCGGGAAATTAGCCTTACTTAGTTATATATATATATATATATATATATATATATATATATATATATATATAGTCTTAGCAAAAGATAGCCCGACGTCATGTTTAACGTACCATGGATTTAAAGCACAGAGCGAAGACACAATATGAGAACCAGGCCAATATGGCCTAGCATCGGCGCTGCCGTATCTTGTTAACATTTTAAAAATAATGTTTCCTGTCACCTGATACAAAGTACATCCTTTACGCAGATGAACTTGCAAATTAGAGATCTGAAAATTGGCTCCCGTCATGCCCACAATGCGCTGCATGTGCAGATAATCAAACAACAACATTTTCTTTAAAAATGTTTTAAAACATAACAATCGAGCTATGCCCTACGGGTTATTGCCCTACGGGTTGCCCCTTCACCGGATTATAGCACAAACGCCTCAGCTAATCGGACGGTCTGAGCAGCCACCTCTTGGTAAACCCCACCACCGACGAACGCACAATGCACATGAACAACCATTTTCCAAGGGCAATTTGCCAAGTGACTAAAGCATGATGAAAAATGATTCGCAGTTACCGCTACATGTACCCCAGCAATTATGCCAGCATAGATGCTAAGTCCCTAGCTCTCATCTAACCCCTATTTTCTTAATAAGTAAATATATATATATATATATATATATATATATATATATTCAATCGTTTATTGTCACCTTGGTTAGGTATTGCACATTACAAATATATATTATAAGAACATTATATCCACAATCCATCCTATGAGATTATATTCAGACTTGTTATCGATGTCATTTTCGTACATTGACCAGCGTGGTATCTTGAACATGATAAGCCACAATATTTGCATATACAAAGATCACTTAGGTCATGATATCCTTCTGTTCTACATATTGCATGGTGGAACCCGTGAACCGCATATCTTACAACCGTATGACGAGTATTTCGGCACACCCCCTTCCACTCAGTGTTTGTCATTGCTCTTGTGTTATAAAAATCGGGATCAACGTCTGCCATCTTTTCATCATACAGCCTAATAAATTCACGATAGGCCGGCGTCTCTGGGAACTTAAACTGCGACTTTAACTGTTCGACAAACAGCGGAGTACCTGTAAGAAGATAGACCAAACGATTTCGCGTTGAGCAGTGCAGGCCCAAGACCCTTTTTAGAAATGCAGGTTTAGTACTATCTAACAACGCGAGGTGTGCTATGCTCAGTTTCTCCCAGAGCAGTTCTATTCCATAAGATGCAGTTGGTGCTATTTTCATATTAAACAAAGCCAGTGCCGTGCTGAGTGACAGTTTTTGCGGCTGTGCTATCATTGTTGCGGCCACCAGTGCCTTTGATACTCGCTGTTCTATATGTACACCAAACGTTTTGCCACTGGGCGTCAGTGTCACGCCTAAGTATGTGAATCTATTAACATAGCTCAAAACATGACCGTTTAGCCTTAAAGTGTCTCCTTCTGCTATTCTACCGCCACGTCTAAATTTCATCGCCTCAGTCTTTTGGGCGTTGATTTCCAGTCCAACGTCGGCAATATATGAAGAGAGAGTTGCCAATGCTTGTTGAAGGTGAAATCTACTCCGGCTGTAAATCACCAGGTCGTCCGCGTACATAATTATATCGACCGTGGGGTGTCGTTTCTTGATTTTGGGTGGCAGGTCCGCTATTAGAAGTGTAAACATCAGCGGGCTCAGATTGTCTCCTTGTGTGAACCCATTAGTTTGCACCAGTGGCGGATGCTCTGTGACTCCATCATCTATGACGACTTGATTTGTTTGGAGGACATCCTGGAGAAGTCCTACGATTGGTGCTGGAACACCAAGTTCAGCGAATTTGTTAAGAACTATGCACCTCGAACCCGAGTCAAAGGCTGCTCGGAAATCAACGAACACACTGTACAAAAATTGACCTTTTCGTGAGAGGGTGCTGTCGATATCCTTGAGGAGTGTTGTACAAGCTGATAGTGTTGATCTATGTGGCCGGAAACCATGCTGCTCGTCTGGCAGTGCGTCTTTGTGGGCAATGTAAGGTGTCAGTCTCCGTACCAACAAACTGGCCAGTAACTTGTAAATGCAGCTTTTCTTTGCTATACCTCTCCATGAGGCAGGATCAGTGGGTGTGCCCTTGCCTTTCTTTGGAGATGAGAGTCAGAAGGCACTGTCGCCAACTTGATGGGATCTTTCCTCTACGCATGCATTCGTTGAACAGCGTGGTCCAACATGGTGCAAGCACCATGGCCTCCTGAATGTGTTCATTCTGTATATTGTCCGGCCCAGGCGACTTATTTTTCCTTAGGCTATGGATTGCCTCCGTCACCTCTTGAATATTAAATTCTCGCCCCAGGTATTCCCTCCACTGGGTATCTTCTTCAGACCAGACGCTTGTGTAGGTTGGCGGCTCTCGCGGAATTGTGTCCTTGTCCCCCAGGATGTTTTGGAAGTGTGCTCGTAGGGTTCCACGGTCTACTGGGCATGGTGCTCGTAGTTGCTTTGTAGTCTTGAGCCATACGTGCGGTTGTTCATGAGCCTTCGATAGTAGTTTGTCCTCCTTCCGTATTTCGTATTGGAATTTGGCCTCTTTGAGCGTTCGTCTATATAACGCTTTAGATGCTGCGTAAAGCGAGCATATTTCTGGTCGCATACGTGCGAGGTCTCTTGCTTGGAACTGAATAGCTTTTGCACTGGAGCATTGTGGTGTCCACCATGGCGTTCCTCGTCTTGCATGCTGTGGCGGCACACAGGACAGAAGGAGCCCTGTGAGTAGCTCATTATACTCCTCAATCAGTGGACGTTCAGGACACGGGAATACTGTATTTATAATTGTCGAAAGGCGTTGACTGTCAAGATATTTTGACAGAGCAACCCGACTCTTTTGTCTTGCTATCTGGACATCAACACTGACGTCAAGCCCGACGGGTACATGCGCTGTCAGAGTGGCTCCTCCAATAAGTTGATGATCCCGCCCTAGGTAGTGAACAGCAGATTGCACCAGGTTGGTTGCAAATATATCGATTACAGAGCTACCCATAGCTCCTTCAAATGTCGCCACGGTGGGATCAGTAGCAATCCAAAATCCTAGCTCTGCTAATATATCAATTAATGCGATTGTTCTGTTGTCAGTTGGTTTGTCCAGTCGCGCATTGAGGCCTCCAGCAATAATGGTGGGCCGGTACCAGTCTAACCGCTGTATACATGTCGTGAGCTTCTCGACTAACTCACCGGTGCCCTCTACTGGGGCTGGTCTCACGTATAGTGCTATGACGTTGATACGGCTGCCCTCAATGACAACGCAGTCATCCTCTGCTATTAAAGTCTTCATGTCGCCCAGTCGGTGGTTGTAAAATACAGACACTCCTCCGCTCCGACGACCGATGTTGCTAACCCTAGTAGCGACACAGTTAACGGCATAATAGTTATTTAGAGACAGTTGACTCGAAGACCATGTCTCGGTCAACACCAACAGGTCTACTCCATCCAGTGTTGAATGTGTGAGAAGTTTCAGTGACGTGTCAGGATTCTCACAATTCCATTGGACTACCCTTAGAAGTTCTTGTGTTGGTTGTATCCCTGTTGGTCGACTTGAGCCAGCAGCCTCGCCACCATGTCGTAGAGCTTCGGTTTGCCCGGTACTTGGGTGTTCTGCTTCATGTCGGGATCCATTCGAGACTTGCTGTTCCCTCGCTGCGGGCGATGTGGCACACGCTGACGGTAGAACAAGGTCTGACGGCCATGTGTGGCTTCCCGGCGATGGATAGTCTGCTCGTGGACGTTCCTCCTGGGTGTGTCTGTAGCCCGAACGATCCTCCCTCCGTGGTACGTCGATGTGGTCTTCGGTGCCGGCGTCCGGCTGAGCACTCCCTTCTGGTTGAAACCCGACTTGAGACCACATTTGCCATCGTCCTTGATGCTCTGTTTCATTGGTACTAGTTTGACCCCTAAAAAATTGGCTGCCCGTCTGGCAACAGCCCTCACCAAGGAATCGGCTACATCAGGAACTCCGCTGTATGAGTAGCCGTTGCGGTGAACCATCAGGCGATGTGTATACTGCAATGGGATCACCTCTATCTTCAACTCTTCCTTGCGTGCCTCTAATGTGTCATTTGCTTCCTTGCATGACTGAGTAAACTGAGGAACGCTCACCACAGTCAGACGTGAGTCTGGATTCTGCTCCCGCAATTTCGTCGAGAACATGGCGATTTGGGACAAAAACTCATCCTTCCGGAATTCAACACAATCACCATACCCACAGTGTAGAATAACACTCGTCGGAGCAGTACGATCTTGCAAGAAGGTCTCCGCTTCTTTCACTATAGATGCGGTGTCTTCTTTAGCAGAGGTGCGCACCACCAATGCGGTCTTCTTGGGAAATTGAGCAAGGAGTTTTCCCTTGACCACCTTGAGCGACTTGTCACCAATCACCAGGACAGTTTTGATCTGCTGCATACGCTGCAGCTTGTCAATAATTGGCACACTTTGTGATATTTGACAGTCTGTCTCCATCTGGCCCTCAGCATTTGCTGCTGTTGCTCCTCCTCGTCTTGTTGTACCAGCACCAGTGTGCTGTGCCTTGTAAGCAACAAGGTCCTGCTCCAATGTTCGGACACGACTGAAGAGAAACCACAGGGCGCTGCGAAGGTCACCGTCTAGTCCAGGAATTTCTCTCCCCGTTGTGGTGGTGCTCCTACTACCCAGATCTGAGCATACACGGCAGTACCACATTGTGCTTGGTTGCTCAGTTGGCTCGAGCTCATCACTCCGCCTACAAGCGGGGTGGAAGGCGCGGCGACATAATCCGCATGAGAGTATCATTCCACCCAATTGATTCGTACACCTAGCACATGAGTTGGCTGTCATAGTAGTATATTCCATCTTGGCCAGTTGTGTCCGCGGCGTATTGCCGTCTGTCAGCTGTTCGGTGTCACTCAGTTGTAATGCACCAACTTTCACTCTATGGACAGCTGGTTGCGCAGTTTCTTCCTCGTCAGTTGACGTATGTGGCCGCTTCCGTCCTTTAGCGCTGTTATTTGACGGAACCGGTCTGTTCGGCGCTGGAGTGTACGGGATCGTCACTGGCAGGTCTCCACTAGTTACCAATACACCGCTTTGGCTACTCGACATGACACATTGACCATTTCCCGAGAATATCGGGATATGATCGGATTCACTGTGCACAGATTACTGCCAATAAACATACCAAAACACTGTGAACTACGACAATTTCGAGGAGCTCGGCAATGTGCGACCAGCCACGTTCGAACGTTCGAATCAACATATATATATATATATATATATATATATATATATATAACATCATCTCATTTATTGACCATAAAGGTACATTACACGTCATATGATTTAAAAACAATGGTTAATTAGTTACTTTCACTTGCCAACCGTCGCAGGCTATCGAAGCTCTGTCACCCCTCGAAATTATGTCAGGGACAATGCTGAAGGCAATATCTACATATACAGGTTGCTTGCGGCTCATGAAAGTCTCTTCGGGAACAAAGGTTGTGATGGAGGCCATGAACAGCGTATCGAGTGATGACATGTCGGAGGTCCTGCAGGGGTTCCTTCCAAGCAGTGGATGTCATGGCTCGAGTTCGGTAGAAATCCGTGGGGATGTCGCGCATCTTCTCTGCGAAGGTAGTCGTGAACGATTGAAAGGCAGGTGTGGGCCGGAGCTGGAAGCGTGCCACGAGGTCCTCTAGATATGGTCCTGTCCCGGCCAACGCGCACACAAGCCAGTTCTGGACGTTCCGCGGTAAGCCCAAGACTCTCGTCAAAAACGTTGCTTTGACCTTGTCCAGTTGGTCCAGCTGATGTGCCGACAGGTGCTCCCAGATGACATCGATTCCGTAGGAGGCAACCGAAGGTACCTTGAGGTGGAAGAGTTGAAGGGCGGTCGACAGGGAGAGCTTCTGTGGCTCGCCGATCGTCGTCATGGCCACGACGCCCTTTGACACGCGCTTGGTGATGTGCTTGCTAAAGCACACATCCCTGCTAGACAAGACCTGAGATAAATATATATATATATATATATATATATTTTAGGACAAAAAAATATCATTCATTTTTTACTTGAGGCATATTTTGCACTCACAGCAGTTATATTGAGAATGACTACATCATTTGAAGAATCATTAACTTAGCATTAAGACATGACTAGAATTTTGCTTTCGAATTTAACACGCGTATGGTTGAAGTAATTACTTTAACTGTAAAATGTATTTCTTAGTATAAATAACTTTTGCGTGCCCTAATAATGGTCGTCATGCGACTTGGCATAGATGCATTTAGCTCACCAACGAATTGCTGTGGGGTATTATTTTTGCGTAGGGCCTTCATAAGCTACAGAAATGTTGACAAAGCTGGAGTTTTGGCTCTAACTTGTCGTTCCAGTTCGTCCCACGCATTTTGATGAATGAAAACAACGACTATAGAAATAGCACGTAAACGAATGGCTCTGAATTGGATTTACATATATAATTCGAATTGTGGCCTTGTTTTAAAAAAAATAATTCGGCACAAGGGCACTTTCAGGCACGCCTCATTGATTCTTAATTTATTCTAATTT
>QVRM01003589.1:127500-337500 GCA_003439945.1 Dermanyssus gallinae
CTCCGTTCTCTGGATCACAGCATTCTAATGCTCTCTCGCTCTCCTGTTTGGTTTGTTTCCTCTCTTGTTGTTGTTGTTATCGTTGTTAATGTTATCGTTGTTGTTATTGTTGTTGTTGTTGTTGTTGTTGTTGCTGTTGATATTGTTTTGGTTGTTACCCCCGCGGTAACAGTGTCCAGCGCAACCACACAGCAACAGAGATGAGTCCATCAACACGATTCTACAGCGCGGCTAGACGCATTGCTCGTAACTCTTCGTCGGCGAGCACTACTGCTGTCCACCGGCCAAGCCTTCAACAAGTGTGACGATGGCGACGATGGTGGTGATGATCTTAGGGATTACGAGAAATATCTTGATAATGACGATGGTGAAGTTTTTATGATGATGGTGACGAGGGTGAAGTTCCTGATAGTGATGACGATAGTGAAGTTCCTGATAGTGATGACGATGGTGAAGTGCCTGATAGTGATGACGATGGTGAAGTTCCTGATAGTCATGACACAATACCGCGGTGGGCGAACCCATGTTTCGCACCTACACAGACATGGACATCGACGCGACGAGATGAAGGAGCCAGCGACCATAGTCGAACAACGATTAACAAAAGACTTTGCTTGTGGACTCACTGACTGACTGACTGACCAGCTGGCCGGTTAACCGACCGACCGACCAACCAACCAACCGCGTACATCAAGTTAATAAGTCAGCAAGTCTTACTGCGAATCTCTCATAGCCATGGCGGCGGGTTAACGACGCCAGCAGGAATGACTATGAGATGCGCATTTGAATTTGGCGCGAGTGACATCGCCGGCGACCGCCACCATTTCGTTGGCCTTCAAAGGGCTGCTGCTACAGTGGCAGTAGTCCTAGTACTAGTAGTAGTTACAGGGGTGTCTTACAGGGCCACCAGCAGGCTTACGGGGGTAAGATGCTAAGTCATCGCCCTTGCCATCGCCCCCACAGCGTCGACCATTAGGACCACCCCGTCGATGAAGACACTGACGACGACGACGACGACAACGATGACTACTAAGACAGCCACGCCCGTACTACAGAAAGACTCCCCCGCCGTCGATCGCAGCCACAGACCAGAGCGCAGTGGCCGTAGCGGTAATGACGAAGACACGACGTAGAAGAAGTAGAACCCCGGCGCATGACGGTAGCACACAAGACAATTGGGCGCGCTCATATGGCCGTTATTGCCACCATCGGTTGTTCAGTCGCGTACCACGCGTGTATATTCATGTGCAACAACGCCAACTAGAAGAAGTAGGAAGCGTAAGCAAAGGTTACTTCTGCAGGCAGGGAGGCGAAGTCGGATGGGAAGAAATTGTATGTGTCACAACACCGCCAACCATTTACAATGGCAGTACGTTTGTTTGCGCAACGAAAATGGTGAGCAGCAGCAGCAGCAGCAGTGGGAAGGGAATTCCCCTTGTTAGAATATACGATGAAATAAAAGCAGAACACCATTGAAAAGTATGGTAGCGTTACGCGACTGTTGTGGGTGTGCCTGCCGGCGGCAACTACACGCACCTCTGTCAAGCACCTGACTCTCCATGTAGGCAGACTCGATGTGAGCTAAAAAAAAAAATATATATATATATATATACCGTGATTTGGCCACCATCCACTCTATAACAAGATAAATGATTAATCGGGAAAAGATCTGTCTATGCCCGATGTTTAATTATATATATGTATATGTATATATATATATATATATATATATATATATATATATATATATATATATATATATATATATATAAGCTTGAAATTGTAATTAAGATTAAAAAATATATTTTTAACAACAATATCCACTTATTTAGGGTGCGGCAAAAGTCACTGGAGGGTGTTAAGCATTATGACCTAGAAGACAAAGTAGACAAGGTACGGCGCCACTATTGGCAAATCTGGCAACGTTTAAAACAAGTCATCAAATGACTCTTCTTCACGTATGCATACGTATATTTAAAATTGTAGTCAGATTAGAATAAGTATTTTAGTAGTGTAGTAGACTGAATTTATAGTAAACGCAAGATAAGTAAGCGTAGATTTGGAATGGGTATATTATGTAACAATTAATTTAAATTTTTGCATAAACTCCTCTGGTTGCTCAACTACTTTCATATCGCGACAGCTCGCTAAAGTTAAATGTTGTGTAAGATGCTAATTATGATTAACTTACTCCTCATATTCCTTATACCTTAATAAAACTATGAAAATATATAATATTATATATATATATATATATATACCTATCAGTACAAGCTGCAGCTTTAAAAGGACTTAACTCTCCGATTTAAACAACTTATGACGGCTTACAGTTGTAATTTAATTTAGAAATGATATATATATATATATATATATATATATATACAGAGTGCGCAAGCTGATCAAAAACTTGCGTGCCACCAGCAGACGATAAAATGTCATTCTCCCTGTAGATGTTTGGTATAATCGTTTTCTTCAGAACCTTTACATCACATTCGGCGCAATTACAATGACGGAAGCACATATTCTAGGCCCGTCGAGCCCGGTGGCGTAGCGGCTTAAGTCTGCGTCTCGCAACCGGAGGAGACACATAGTTGCGCGGGTTCGAGCCCCACCGTTGCGCATTTATATTTATGGGGGTCCGTCTATAAAGCAATGTGAAAAACAGTTCCGTGGACGTTAAATCTTGGCTGAGGGTCAGCCCGAAAACTTTAAATATTCTAGGCCCGCAATTGGAGCGAAGAATGGCAGTGGTAGAAACGCTTAGCGCCTGCAGAAGCGTGGACGAATTAATTTCTTTCTTCAACTATCCCAAAAAGTACTGTGTATGTCATTGCCAAGATATGCGCAGCAACGCAAGAAAAGTCCGAGGAAGCTTCTCGGAGTGCACTTAGGAAAATGCACGACCGGCCGAAACCGGTGAGAATTTCTGAGATCGTGAAACGTGGCAAAAAGCAGATTTATAATGATCCCGGATGCTGAAAAAAAAACCGCAGATCTAGTATGCGTGAGTGGGGCAAAATGCGTCAAATTGCAAAGAAGGATTTTCACTACGTACTGTATGCACGAGAAATTCGACAAGTTCTGTCTGGAGAGACCAAGCCTGCCAGAGTGGATCGCTCTAAGTTGCTCCTCCCGTTCGCTCAAACATGAGGCCGTCGGGCATCTTCGGTTCTTCTCGGATAAAAAAACAAAATTACGGTTGACGCTAAATTGAGCGAGAGAAATGACCGGCGTTAGTATGTAGAAGAATGTAGCACATGTAGCACTAGTTTATTTGCTAGTCATAAACGCGAGTATTATTAGTGCAATGAGGATTGTGTCGGTACGTTTTGTGACGTAAGTGTAATATGTGCAGAAGCAACGTAGTGAAATGCATAGAAGTCGACGTAATATCTCATCCGGACATGCATTTACCTGTCCTGTTTCACATAAGGACAATGCTACGTGTACTTGGTGAATACATTTATTTTATATAATTGCAAAACAAAAAACAAGGCAAACGTAAACCCTAGTAAACAAGGCAAACGTTGCCGAACAAATCGAACAGGTCGCCTTGGCCCATACTGGCTCATACTGAAGCCGAGGTTACCTTACTCGCCGCATGTCCACGGAAATGCAGTGGCCGCTATCATGATGCACAGCGGCAACGACAATTCTCAGCTCTCAGATCCATCCTTTACCGAGAAACCTGAGGCACGAGCAGTGGTGCCTCAGGTTTCTCGGTAAGGACTCTCTACCTGCCGCAGCCCTCGCTCTCGACAACCCATTGGTTAATTTGCAAGCGTCTGCCCGTTACACGCGACTGTGCCGAGATACTTTAGCGACCAATTAGTAAAGTTTTCGGGCTGACCCTCAGCCAAGATTTAACGTCTACGGAACTGTTTTTCACATTGCTTCATAGACGGACCCCCATAAATACAAATGTGCAGCGGTGGGGTTCGAACCCGCGCACCTATGTGTCTCCTCCGGTTGCAAGGCGGAGACTTAATCCACTACGCCACCGGGCTCGACAATTAGCGACCAATTAGGGCTAGGCGCGACCGTTACAGCAAAGAGCCGAGCTAGGGCAACTAACTGTTAACCTGCTAGTTACTCTATCTCGCTAGGCTTTGCTGTTAGATCGCTTGACCAGTTAAAATCGGCGACCGCCGTCACGAACGCAGTAACCGTATGGCGGACGTCTCTATCGTATTTACTATCTACTATCTATCGATACGTAGGCAGAACTGTGGACGCGCGTGCATTCACAGACGGTGTAATCATGCGCACCTGTGATTGGCTCGTTGACGCGGCATGCGCCCGACAGAGAGGACATGCGAAAACTTCGTCTTGACAGAGAGCCTTTCTATCTTCCTCGGTCGATCGATCCATCGCCTCCTCGCTTCTTCGCTCGCGTGCACGCGGCGTGCATAGTCTCTCCATCTACTATATATATATATATATATATATATATATATATATATATATATATATATATATATATATATATATATATGAACAGTATGTTCCTGAAGGCCATGTGCCTTCGGTTGTAAGGCGGGCCTTCATCGACGACTTCAGTCGTTTGGTGTCATCTGGAAGTGACACTGGGATGACGCTAGAAGACAGCCAGCCAATAGAATCGCGATACACAGGACTGAGCATCGCGAGGCCACGCTATATTGATGATTGCCAACAACCCACGGAAGAACTAGACGCCCATTTATTGGTTCTTGCTATAAGCACATCAGTACGCGACAAAAAGCCTCGGATAGAAACTACGGGTACTCTGTAGTTACTATGACGAGGCGAGCTGCCTCGCATAAATAGACCGTACTAATAATGCGAGCTTACTGATAATGCGGGGTGTCAATGTAGTAAATATGTGCTATTTCGCAGCGTAACTCTTTGTAACGTTTATCTGGGCCTTTTACTTTGTAGTCCACAATCCTTGATCTAATGAAGTCCGTAAAAAATACACATTGGGGTGCAGATGCTACTAGAGAAGCCCTAGCTTAAACCATCCGGATGTTGCCTCTTGTTTGTGGAATACTGTTATAACTACGCAATACAAATGATAAGCTTACACGTCACTTTCGTCTAGGACGTTCACTCTTCAGCTTGCCAATTTAATACGCACTAGGTTTTATCTTGTCCCTAAATGGTGCTCTGCGCTTAAGTCCACACGCCTGTCCGCTCTCGGGTACTCACCGCCATAGGTCTCGCCTGTAGAACATATTATGTATGTGCCGCTTAGTGCAGTGCCAATTCTATTGCATAAAGTACCTTTAACTTACAATCACCTGTTTCAGGTGATATTTCAGACTCCTATGTGGGGACATAGATACTATTTCAGAACATTTCGAGTTATTCGTGGTGTGTGAGTTGCTGTGACGTATAATTAGACAATCGCGCTAAGCACACATCAGCCTCCCATTAACGCATTAAGCCTTTATTAGAGTCCTGGGCAGCTAGAGATGGCCTGAATTCATTAAGGGACCAAAATAGACAGACCTACTGCGTCAAGACTGCAAATGGTTTCTCATGTATCGATGACATCCGTGCCGTATCCGAGCATTGCAGTAGACTCTAAACTTAATGATATTAACAAATATATTATTACTAATGATATGAAAAACATTATTTTCGAAATAATAATGGTTGTAGCAGTTATAATTAGTTAGAAGTTTAGTAAAAATTATTGACATATTAAGATTATAATTCGTGTAGGGTCAAGAGCAAACTATATTGCCTAGGCATACGTCACTTGCAAGATTGTCGTCTATCAATCCAATCGAGTAGCTACTAACGAATTGTAAGCATGCTTTCGTTTCTCGAATTATCGTCTGACGTTGACGAAAACGTCATATCTGTTCCTCCTCTTCCTGTTGTTTTTTTTTTCCTTGTTGAAATCTGGAGTTGTTATTAGGCAATGCAAAAATCTTTTCAAGCGTTCAAAGTAGCGAATGTCCGCTCTTCCCGCACAACCGCACACATTTGTGCCGATGACACCCCCCGCCGTTTGAGGTTGATAGGCACAACCTTCGAGAAAAAAGACATCAAGACAGACGGGGAACCCGATATAGAGCAACCAAAAATAGAGAGGGGGGTTGGAGAGCGAAGATAAAGAGAGAGAGAGAAAGAGGAAAATAAAGAGAGAGAATGAATAGAGAGAAAATTGGCTTAAGAACATCGGAGCATTGACGCGTGCAGTGGGCCGACGCACAGGCCAAACGCTGGGGTGGGCCTGGGGTGGGGGGGGGGTTGCGACTGCGGCAGCCCGTCATGATAGAAAGCGGTTGAGATGTCAACATGGCAAAATATATGTATACACATACACGCATACCGATATATACATATATATATATATATATATATATATATATATATACATACATATATATATATATATATATATATATATATATATATATATATATTAATGACGGTAGCGAGGTACAAGAGACCCCACACGCACAATTATGTTCAACATGAAGGAGGGCAGCGATGTTCACTCGGCTGTCAAATTGTTTTTATTACCGCAATGTCTCGTGGGGTGTGTGGGCTCCGACGAGATCATTTGTGCTAGCTCCCGCTCGCACAGTCGGGATCACTCACGTTCACACATCAGCATGAGCCTATCGCGGCGGTCAGATTGGCTGGCGCGGCTCTGCCTATCGATCTTACCTAATTACACATCAACTACTACGACGACGACGACGACGACTACGAGTGCGACCGCTTTACGAGGAGCCCTAAACGAACTGAGTAAGTGAGTGTCTGTCTGTCTGTCGGCAAGCGGTGGAACGGTGGCGCTTACATTGAGATTCAATTTAGTCTCAGCTTGCTGTAGCTTCAGCAGCAGCAGCAGCAAGCTGAAAAGCCAATCTCTGTCTTTTCGTCGCCTGCCCTTTCACTACACTTGTACGTAGATGCATTGCGGCGCATATATATATATATATATATTTATATATATATATATATATTTTTTTTTATATATGTATATATATATATATATATACCCGGTATATACTCGGTATATATATATATATATATATATATATATACCGAGCAAGATGGCATAGTGGCAAAGCCTTTGCCTTGCATTCGGGAGGACTGGGTTCGAGACCCAGACCGGCCACTCTTAAATTGGTTTGCATGGTTTCCAATTTCGACAAGGTAAATGCCGGAGTGGATTAAACATTAGCCATGACATGAAAAAACCGTAAACGGGCAATTGCCTTACGGGAAATCTGAAAAAAAATATATATTTTTTTTGTATATATGTATATATATATATATAATACATCTACATGGATATACAACCTTCTTTAAATTTCGCATACATATTTCATGTCGATATGATGCGTCTATACATACACGCATAGGTTTATGGATGCATGCATACCATATACAGGCAGACAAGCGTATTTCCACACAGCCCACATTTCCTCAAAGACAAGAGCGATTGTTTTCGTGTCTTTCCGCGTGCGTCAACAGTATATCATCATCGGCCGAAATATCAACAACAGGAGCAACACGGGTAACTACTGCTGCTGCTGCAGCTGCTGTTCGCGGCACGCCGTCATCACGAGCCACCACGAGTATAGGCACTCGCATCGTAAAGCTACTCGTGCGACAGAACCTGGGAAACACGTGAGAAAACACGCTTGGCTGGCAGTATACCTCGAGAAAGTGTGCGCTTGGAACCACTGCGCGACCATAGGAGTCCTATCCGAGCACCACCGTCATTAATTATTTCGTTCATTCATTGTTGTTCATGTCGTCATTGTCGTTGTCGTTGTCATTGTCGTCGTCGTCGTCGTTGTCGTCGTCATCGTCTTGTTATGTAAGGCTCGCCGCCCGCACGCGAGTGTTGTGATGCCTTTGATGGGTGTCGGACGCCGCTCGCAACAAAATAACGTTCTTCTGTCACGTTGCAGCAATGATTACAGAAGCGGCACCTTGCATCATCGAGCCATGGGGACCGTCCCCTCCTCTATTTACCCCCCCCATACATTCACCCCCATCTCACCTTCACCTTGCCCCCAGACACATCGCCTTCCCTCCTCCCCCCTACAGTACCGACGAAGTAGGGGCCAAACGACCGATAGTAGGGTACACTCATTATTGATCTTGCATCAGAAGATGTAATACAGTTAATCGCTGGCGGTCAATAGTCTCGGCGGCGACAAACATCTACACAATAACAATTCAAGCTGTTGCCAGTCGCAATCGGATAGCTACTACAAGAGACAGCAAAGATAATAAGGCCTAATTATTTAGTCTTAATTTTAGTAGTAGATATAAATATAAATTTAATGATTTTACTATATTCAGGAGTAATTATTTGATTATGTTTAAGTCGAGGTAATAGCGGGCTCGTCCTGCGCTTACAAGTACCGTAAATAAATGCAACTGACTCTACAAGATCCACGTCGGAACAAGAACACATTAGGTCTTGTCCACATTCGCAAGGAATTGCAACATACTCCTTTGCAGTTACATGACAAAGTCATTGGTCTAGCTTTACGACTAAATTTACAGTAATGATCATATCTAGGGGCATGCCTAACATACCATAATGTAAGCGACAATTGGATTTTCACTGTAGATGCAGGTCAGTGCAGAATAGCAGAAGAACTAAGTGCTGAAAACAAGAATGATTAATTAAGAAACCCAGGATTTTTTCTTAATTATGGAATAATATCAAATGTACCTGAGTAGGGAGAGGTTTAAAAAAAATACATAGATAATCGATACACGCGGCCGAAGAGCCTTCCTGTCCGCATGAAGCTTATCTCCGTGAGCGGAACAGGATTATTATGGAGACGAAAGTCGTTCAACTAGTCAAGACAGCGCACCCGACTACATCGATTACGGAGCGACCTAATGTTACAACTAGTGTCGTATAAAGCGATGAGGCTTCCTACGCTACAGCTCTTGGGGGCACACCTGCCACGCAAAAAAAGTGCGCCTCGCCGCAGCTGCTTCTCCCTAATTCGCGACCGTCACTAAAGCCCAAACAGAAGCGAGTCCACAAGCTCGGCCGCGCCGCGCTTCTAAACTTATCACGAAAAAAAAACATCCGTAGCAAGGCGTTGCGCCGACATGTTGGAGTCGCCTTGACAGACGTCGCTCGGATCTTAAGGGTATCAGTCCTGATTTGGCACCCACCCGAATGACAACTGCGGAGACCCTGACCTGCAGAGAAGCTGAAAGCTTTTACTTCATCATGCCAAATAACGACAACTCAAACGGAAGTGAGGCCGCACATGATTTTCTATTTGGGGTGACCCCAGCAGGGCTACAGGATCCTGTGTGTAAAGGCGTCTCCACGAGGAGGAATCTCGTCAGACATATATTAGCCAGACACGCCGATGCCGCCAACGAGCCGTCTACGTCCCATGGAGCCCTAGCAGACAAAAAAAGGATCTTAACTTTTTACTCGTCGATATCCAGGCAAACATGCGCCATGCCAAACTGTTACGCATTTTACCTAACTCTGGTGCGGAAGAGCTTCTGCTTCTTAAACGTCGCCAACTACGACCTCCACGTCTGATGCTTCCAAAGTAATAGCCCGCCTCGACGTTCAAATTTCCTGATGAGCTTCTGGATCTTTCCATGCCCGCACCCCCGACGTGAAGATATACTGAAGACGAACTTGACTTTGTCACAGGCAGGCTACCCCAATTGGGGGCTCACTGCGGCCTATTATTTCTTAGATCTTGCGACGGTCATCCACGAGGTTAACACACCTGTTCAGAAGTTGTAACCTGTTCTCATCGCCTGAACTCTTACAGCCGTTTAATGGACTTAGCTTGGACACTCCAGAAAACATACTATATCTTAGGCTGACCGCTGCGGCAAAGGATCAGGTAGTCCTCCTGTCTCTTTAGGTGGTCTAGGTGTGCCGGACGCGGTCATGACGGCAGGACCCGCAATCGTGTCGCCGTTGACCCAGGCAGCGGACAGTGGTAAAACATAATTGAATAATGATAGATGGGACGCTTATAATGCTGAACTTTAAATAGTTGCCGGCGGATTGTCGTCGTTATTCAAGTCTCCTCGCGATGATAAGGTTAACTAGGTCAGTTGGACAGCTCCCCTGCCAGAAAAGCGGCTAGGAAGGCGAATTAATAGAGCACCTTCCGTTGCTGGTAGAGCCAGACTTCGAGCTGTTAGTAGTCAATGGGCTGGAGCTTAGTTACACGCCCTATCCCGTGCGCGAATTAGAACTTCTTAAGGCGACGAAACAACGTGCATATGCGTAGGACTGCGGCTTGGTATCAGCCTAGACGTGTCCTGCCGATGTCGTTGTAGTGATCGCGTTGTGGACACGTCGGCCCATCATGGCCTGTCATGCGCCTTGAATGCAGGCTGCCAAGCACGTCACTCCGCCTTAAATGACACCTTTGATCACGCATTGAGATCTGCCGGCTTTCCTTGCCTACTGGAACCCCCGGGGCTATCCAGGGATGATGGGAAAAGACCTGACGGTCTGACTCGAACCCCCTTTGAGCGTGGCCGCATGCCTGTTTTGAACGCAAACGATGGTTAACAACAAAACTGTCTAAAACTCGTCATCATCATCATCGGCATGTGACCGAGAAATACAGTGAATAACACAGAACGACATGGGAGCATTTTTGGCGATTCTGGCGAGCTAAACGATTAGCGAATTCACTTTCGGCGCTCCACATACACCCTTGAAACGACTTTCCTTAAATATGCAGCTGCGAGCTTCAGTTAAAACCATTAATAACAATTAAAGAATACAGCAAAAAAAACACTCTTAATAAAATTCAAATTTATAGTCAATAATTAATACTAATATTCATAATAGTAATGATTGATATCGTATCAGTAATTGCATCGCCAAGCGGTCTACGATTCAGCTGTCTGGCAGATCGCTGTTAATTGTGTTTATACTAGCAGGGATTAGTTAGGCTGAGTCTTCTAGAGTACGTTTTATATTTGCTGGTTTGCCTGTTTCGGCAGCCATCTGGGCCAGTGCACAGGTGCGATGTCTGTAGATGCATTACAAGCAAGCCGTGCCTCAGGCTTAATAGCACTAGCAACAGCGGCACCTTCGTTTCAATCATCCGCGATTTATTTTCATCACAAAACATGCCAAGGCAAATTAGCCCTTACATAGGTTGTCTTTCGCTGATATGATACATCGAATACTTTTTTATAGAACGGTCCACTCCACACAGCAATATTAGTAAAATGCAATAATTTGTTTTTCCTTTCCTCACTTCCTTTTACTTTCCTGGATCAACACATTTGTAGCAACTGGAATCCCTGTATATATATATATATATATATATATCAGTGTGTGTAAGTGGCATATAATTAGATGCACTAGAAGCAGACTAGGAGGAACATTGTGAGCAGCATTTAATCATCTATCGTTTCAGCAGCATTCAATTGTCGCCATCATGTTCTCGTCATCATCATTGGGGTCTTTTCTCGGCTGTGGCTGCAGTCGTCGCCGCCGCTGTGATTAACAAATGAGCTGCATGAGGCCACGCGTTGAAACAGGCAAAAATGTCCAAAGTTTTTACGCTACTATTGCTACGTCCACCGGCTCTACTGCTGCAATTGTCACACGTTGTTGCCCGCTCAAATAGCCTTTCGACGCCTGTGGTTCTCCCTCTCAAAAACCCCCATGTCCCACCGCCGATCCGGCCCGATCTCCCCCCCCCCCCAAGCTCTTGGCAGCCAGCGGAGCGAGCGACTTCGACTTCATTCTCCGTTGCTCTTTCAAAGCCGTTTCAAGCCACCAAGGTAACGCGGCTAAAGCAGATGAATCTTGAACGCGCTCTCAATCTCTCTCGCGTTCTCTCTCTCTCGCATTTGCTTCATTGGTTTTTCTAGATACAAGAAGAAGAAGAGAGAGAGGGCGGAAAGAGAGCGGTTTGCAACGAATTAATTCACAAGCGACACACCCAAACAGCAAGCAGATAGCTAGGAAGCAGGAGGGATAGAAACAAACATAAGGGGAGAAAAGGAAAGCGTAAGAATAAGCGAAAGAGTCAAAGAGGGAAAATGAGAGAAAGAGAGCTTTTCGGGCGAAACTGAATTTGACACTTCTATAGTTGTTGCGTCGGCTGTGGAGCACGAGGCTCGTTACACGGCTGGGCAGCCGCAGACAGAAGACCGGGAAACTGCTGGTATCTACCGGAGGGAGGCGAGTGGGGTGGTTGGTGAAAGGGGAAGTGCGGGGGTGCTGGCTCATAACTACGGATCACGCGTGCATGCAAGCATGTGTGCCATTGTTGACTAGTTGGAACAGTGCCGCTGCAACCTGCGGGAGGTGAAGCGTGGGTCGAAACGAGCGCGCAACTTTTCCTCGCGTCAGTCAGTGACCGGCTATATTGCAGAACAACCCGGACGACCTCAAAGATTTGAATGCGCTACTCCATTCACTTATTTGCCCCATCAGCCGTCACCTCCGTTGCCTGCCTGCTTGCCTGGCTTATTCCTGCGAGCCCGATGTGCCGACGGTGGCAATGGTGGACTCGCACGGCGATTCATGCCATGATAATTAGCAGCCGTTTAACAGTCTAACGCAGTGAGCAGTCTTTGCCGACACGTTGCGATTGGAAACGATCCCAACTTGGTACTTGACGATAACCATAGCACCGAGTTGGGTTTGGGCCAGAGAACGCAATAGCAAAGAACGCGAGATCGAATGAGAGGTGGAGGAGGAGAAAAATAAAAAGAAGAGACGAAAAGTAGAAGAAGACGAAGCATAAATGGGCGACCGAATGCATTCAGTACATGCCGGCCTCATGTTAGTGATGGCTTCTATAATTAGCAAATTGGTCTGTCGCTGCACGGCCCAATATAGCTGCAGCATACCAGCGCTGTTGTGATAACCAGTTGCTGATAGCCAGCATGACTTTCAGCGATGTAGTTAGTACCTTGGGCGGCCAACGTTCGGCTCTAGAACAACTGAGGCTTTGCTATGTGTAGGGTCGGATCCTGCTTGGGTACAACTATCTCTTCTACCTTGGTTGTTAATTCGGGATGACAATTGTCCTTCCGTGCTGTTTTGTGACTTTCAACATGACACAATGCATATATATATATATATATATATATATATATATATATGTTAAAATAACGTTATGCGTTTTACACTTACGTTATGCAATCTGAAGGGGCGTTAAGAATTGTACCTACTAAACGTGTAACACACGGCGTCTGATCCAGACGTAAGGGACTTCTAGCCCGAGGACTTCAGAACTATGTAAAGTACCGCAAAAGTACATTTTAGGCGCTCCTCGTACTTCGATACGCGCTCTGAGGTCTAAATTTAATAGTAACTTGTGAACCATCCATCGAATTGTTGACCATGATCTTAGGTCTCAATTCTATACCATATAGGTCAGACAGATTCTCTCTAGGGCCGATTAGAATATATCCTTGTTCTTATATAGAGTTAAAAGCAACAAAAAAAATGAAGTATTCGGTTCGAAATCGCATCTTTTACAGAACCTTTTTATGAATATTCTGTAAATGCATTCAATCATACCTATGCATTTTACCAAGTATGCGCCTCAGAAAGATTAGCAATATAAAAATCTATATAACACACTTGCTTTATACAAACGAATATACATATTTGGGTCACTGATGATGAAACGGTGGAATAGCATGTCCACAAGTACAGATGTTGACTTGACAAAATCTCTAAAATGTACAGAAAACTTAAGATCCGTTGACATTAATACATTTGCTATAGGCAATGTTGTCCCGTTGAGCTGATAGTCTTAATCGAATTAGCCATGTTCCAAAACGAGACATTTTGGAACGGATAGCTTTATCCCATTATAGGTCGTCAGCGTACAAAATGTGTTTAAAACTCGACGGCATGTACAAATGTATGTCTCTTACAAATATTATGTATGTATATACAATATATATATAAGTCCTAAATTTACTGGCCATAACAGCCCGCACTGTATTAATTTTCGTTGGTCTTTCCTCAGAAAAGCAAAAGACTTTTCTTTATATATATATATATATATATGTCTTATCTTTGTTTATGCTTTAATACATATCTTATCGTAGTTACCTACTGGAGGTCGTTGTTGTGTCGAGCATCCTAGTTGAGCAAAAAAAAGCGGTCTGCCGCTACTGCTAGTTAATCAAGTGCAACGTATCACTAAATAACAATGCGAATTTGTTGCCCAATTCATAATAAAGTGCATATTTTATACACTTCGCAATTCACGTCCAGAAGACACTATATACATGAATAGTCATTGGAGGCAATGTAGATAACATTAATTGCCGATTTTATCGGAGACAACGCACTCCTCACTATACAAGCACAAATGGAACCGCAGACCTAGAGTGGCACATAGTAAGTTTTAAACGAAGATATAGTTCGTATGGTTTGCAGGCCTACTGAAATTCTTCTAGCTGAATTTATCAGTTTTAAAATAGTAAATTAAATGTTGATTTAACTACGGTACTTTTTACTATGCTTCTTGAACTAGCTAAAAGTATGACTCAGCAACCGCCACATGGAGGTACAAATGACAATGTCGCGAATCGGACGATATCGCCGAGGAGTATTTTGTTGTTAGCGTATGTGTTGTGTTTTATTAGAACATGTGGGTATCACCACAGCAAATGAAAACGCATGGCTTTAACTAAAACCACATTGATAAAAACTAAGCGAACTCTTCTGAAGTGCGCTTAGTCTTTATTTATGATGACTCCACGGGGCCACATATGAAGGTCCGTCCGTTCCACAACCAGCGGGGCTCTTCAGTAACAACAACTAGCACAAACCATCATCCGCGTTCTCTAAAAGCTGGCCAGCTCTATTCAGTACTCTGGCCATACCATGATCTCTGAACTTCACGTTGTTGTCGTGGTGTCCTGTCTGCACTGTGGTGGGATGGAGCAGAAAAGTCCTTCACAGTAACCGGCCAGTAAGCGTAGTGCTGCCCGCGACAAGTGTTTTGGCCGCGGTGGCCGTGAGCGTGCGTTCGCTCCCTCGCTCGTCTGTTGTCTGGGCTGGGTAGGCCACGAAGCCCGTTGGGGCCGTTGCCATGGAAACGTCAGCCACAACTCTCCAGATGAGACTCGCCCACGGAGCGATTCATTCAACAGGACGGCGCCCACTTACCTCCTACGTGAGCTCCCGTCGTAGCAGAGTGACGACTGAAGCCACCAACTCTGAACTGACCAACCGAACCGACTCACCAGCCTGACTAGCGAAGTAAACAAATGTGACCTAGACGGGCCTGACCTACATCGCACATCTGACATCGGGCGTCCTGCTTTGCCCAACTGTCCAACTTCGGTTATCGTGTTGTACTCGAAGTCGTGTTTGACTGCCTCACCCGATTGACTCACTACATGTAGCATCGTGGCGGCGGCGGCGGCAATTGTGATGGCGGCTAACCATGCGCGTGTATAAAGTGAAATGAGTTCACTGTTGACCGTCGCCAGTTATGTGATGTGTCGCAATGGCAATACCTCTTCCCTCCGGATAAAGACATCTGTGAACCAAAACAAAACGGCGTAGCACAGCATAGCCTGGCATGAGTTGACGCGTGCCTGCGTGAGTTGCCTCCGTAAGTGAGCGTCGTTGGCATGGTTGGTTGTCTGTTGTGTTGACGCGTCTGCGTGGACACTACTACTACTACTACTAATACTACTGCCCGTAGTAGCCCTTCTACAACAACACCAACCAACCAGCCAACCAGCTGCTAACCAAAACCGATCGAAATGGGCCTTCTCGATCGGCTGGTCGTCTTCTTGAAGATCAAGAAACGAAAAGCGTCGGTGCTGGTTGTGGGCCTTGATAACAGCGGCAAGTCGACGATCCTCAACCACTTCAAGCCGGACGAGCAGAAGTCGATCGAAATCGTGCCGACGATTGGTTTCAGCGTCGAGACGTTCAAAATCAAGAATCTCAACCTGACCGCGTTCGATATGTCGGGCCAGGGCCGGTACCGTAACCTGTGGGAACACTACTACCACGACGCACAGGGTGTCGTGTTCGTGATCGATTCGACGGATGCGCTGAGGATGGTGGTCGTCAAGGACGAGCTGGAGCTGCTTCTCCAGCACAAGGATATTAAGGGGCGTCAGGTGCCAATTCTATTTTTCGCAAACAAAATGGACCTAAAGGACGCGCTGTCCAGCGTGAAGGTGTCGCACGCCCTCGGTCTCGACACGCTGTGCACGAAGAGCTGGCATATCTGTTCGTCGAACGCGCTCACTGGCGAAGGTGTCCGTGAGGGCCTCGAGTGGCTGAGTGAGCAGATACAGACCAATCTCTCCTGAGTTGGTCGCTTTTGCTCTTCTTCTATCGCTCACGTTTGACTTCATCCGCTAGCGTATGCCAGCGCATGGACTATGCCAATCGAAGTGTTAACCGACCGCCGACAATAGAACCAACACACATGTGAGCCGATATTAATATTGCGCAGTCGACTAAGTACGGTGGGCAACATTACGTCGTTTGGCTTGGTCGGAAAGGAATTACGTATTGAATACGGCCGCGCACACGATATACGTGTGCAGGGCAATACCTTTCTCCAGTATGGTGCAAGCTGGGCATACTTGTCACACCACAGCGATCTTATATAGCAGGCATGCTGGGTACGGTTGAGGACTTGATGCGAACTGTTGCGGTGGGCTTTTGATAACTAAGCTTTAACGTAACACCACAGGGGGGCGATAAACCTATCAAGTCAAGTCTTATTGGAAACTCAGCACATTCGCCAATATATATACATATATACATAAATATAAATGCCTGACCAACATTGTGCGATCGCTTTGGTTGTATAGAGCACACATGAGCTTGTAAGCGGTTAACCCTACGCATAAGGGCATTCACTTAAGTAATCTGTAAATAGGCACTGTGCTCATTGTTGGTTTTGTCGAATAGGTAGACAGCGCTACAAACGTTGGCCCGTAGCAGGTGTTTGTACGTTATGGAGTTCATGGTGATGATGGTCAAATCATAAAATGGCCGGTTGTAGTCTGGAAAGACTAATAGCATTGAAAAACATAGTATCTTTACATGCGATATCTAGTGCTCGGCGAAATGTTATGTAAGCCAATAGCATTTCTGGGCCATTGCTAGAACATTGTTGTCAACATAAATTATACCCGGGACACTGCGCTGACACGCTATGATATCTTGAAAATGGATTCGGGTCAGAAATTTTAAATCAACTTGCATTAGAATAATACCAGGTGCACTATCTCTGTAATAAAGACATCGTATAATTATTACAAAAAAGTTGAATCAGTGTTTGTAATTACAACACGTCGAATACTCGTAAGTATTTAACGTGTGGCAACATTTTCGTTAACATACAATTTCATGTTCAATTAAATTTGCATAGTAATTTTAAGGGAACCATATAAAGGTATTCCTAACATTTCCTCTCTTATTCTAAAGCGATCTCAAACGTGTTTGAAACAAGGGTTGCTAAGCACAAATGCATCAGCAAGATTGCTGGGCAAAAGGGTAAAGCACAGAGATGCGTCATTTGGTACTTTGTCGCCAGTGCAGCCTCTGTGGTCTCTGCTGTCAGAAGCGCTCCGAGAGGGTACTCCGTACGACACTGACACATAGGCAATTTTTTCCCAGCCTCACACTGGCCAATCATTTGAGGCTGTTCGTCGCTTACGAAATGGAGAGTTTTACTTTTTGTGTTGTCAAGCTTGAGCTTCGCTGCTCCTTGTCTAGCGTTTTCTGTACACTTTTGATGTAAATTCTGCTTACAGCGTGCCACCCCAGGTCCTACTGATAAGATACGAAGTATTAAACTTAAACTTTAACGCATCAAACAACTGGTAAGCGGCCACACATAGCAGGTCCTAGACCGCAGTACAAATTATCTTTATCTACTTCTCTGCTGAACTAGGTGGACAACTTGTATATGAGCTCTAAGCCGCTAAGCTAAAAGCAGTATTTATTCCACGCCTGGAAATGGCAGAAAGCTCTCTGTGAAAGGAAAACCCTCTAGCCCATCCACTGCCTAAACGGCTTTCAGGGTCCTGTATGGTTAGACCCGTCCTGCTTTTTAGCCTAGGGATTTGACTCGAAAATATAGACACCTCTCGGAGACTTTGCCGTGAAGCACTTAAAAGCTACCTATTGGACATCGAAACATACGACAACATAATGATTGCCAATTACTTACATAATTTATTGACGTTTGCCCTAACAACCTACAAAGTCAACGGTACATTAAACCAAAGACAGTTGGCATGTCTGATCGCAAACATTAACTGTTACTTTGACGTGAAATTGCTAGATTGGCGCTCGCATAGCCTTTATGGCACTTACCTTACTTCCTGCACCACTCTGATAATGCTAGGTAATATTATTACTGTATTATACATCCGTATATATATGGAAGGCAACTTCAACTTACAGGATATATTCCGGAAAAGCTCCGCCGAGCTCAACTAACCCATATATAGATTTCGAAAAAAATGCTAAGGAACCATTTGAGATAAAAAGATCTAAATGGTAGACATACATTGGCAATAGGTGTAGAACATGGCACATAGTTGGTACGAACAAGGGTTGCTTAAAAAAAGGCCTGTTTGAAACGTCAATTTAACAAAGTTACTTGTAGACATAAATCTTTTTAAAATATTTTTTCTGTTCATCTTTTTTATAATACTGCTTCTCGAATCTCAGATTTCTCAAACCTTAATCGATTCGATCAGGATTATTTCAAGTTTGTATGAGGAGACATTAATCCGTGCAAATTCGAACCAAAAGGCTGGCCTTTTTATGTACAACTCTTCACCTGTTCCTGAATCTTACGGTCCAGCAGAGTTGAATTGACATTTTGGCATCTATCTATCTGGACGTGGAAACCGCATTATCAATATTTGCGGCATCCGGTGAGTGTATGCGCGCCCCTAGAGCAGTTCAAGTTTATCTTATACATGCGAGTTAACGTAGAAAAGCAAGAATGTTTGTTGACAGTTCTTTGCAATTATAAAATATTTCCATATATGCAATTATTCTTCTTTTTATTATTAATCCTACTATTTGCTTTTTTGCTAGTGCTCTTTTCTCCGTCTTCCCCTTGTCGTAAGGCCAGTGGCTTACGGACAGTTCAACAGAGGTCTCTAGAACGACGGACGGCTTATTTCCTTTAATTAATTAGCAATTAGCGTGTTGTTAGAGGCTACACGGGGGTGTTTTACACGCATGCTAATTCAAATAGAGCTTTTCGGATACTTTCAGGTACCTAACAAAGACACCAGCGATTTGGTGTCTCTGGCACATGCCTGACAATTGTATGCTAAAACTTTGTTTTTCAAAGGTCTACTCGCCTATGGTACCTACACAGAGCAAGCAGCTGAGCGCTAAGCAAACTTGACGCATGCTTTTAACTAAGCTAAAAGTGAAGCTAATTACAAATGAGCGGAAAAGTTCAGATAGGTGATCAAATAAGAACGCGTTAAAATGGCTAAGCTATCGGGTTTTGGTGTACGTAGCTATCACCTTCTCTGAGGGGTTCCAATTTTTGACTCGCGTTAGAAATTTGACTTGCAGCGTTTTCAGGTGTATGGATATTTTCAGTTTTGATAAGACTATTTCGCCGTTTCATTCCAAAAAGCGACCTCTGCTTAGTTTCGGGGTCTTTGTGCCAAAGTCGGTAATAATCTATCCGATAATTTTCCTCAAATCCCAATGAAATTATATGCGCATGCCGGATACTAGTGTCAATCTGAAAATCCTACAATTTTTCCAGAACGCAATTACGTGCATCCTAGCTTGTTGATATTTTAGAATTTTGGGGTTCAGCAAATATTATGGCAAAACGCCTTGCTCCCTAACGCTTAGAGCTTTATGGAGTGCGCGAAACCGAGAAAAACATCAACGCGCCGCTTTTAGTGGAATCCGCAATGATCGGCACTTAAGCCATTCGGTCGCGTACAAGTATATATACCGTAACATTTTTACCGAATCACTTTATAGATTTTCAAGATAAAGCTTATATGGCATGAGACGGCACGCAGAGAGCATGATCTCGGAGCACAAGTTCGAGTTCGGTAGCGTCTACTCTGAGAACAACGCAGCCTGAATAAATGACTTGGCTAATTATTTTTTGGAAACGCCAATCAACGTGGGCCGCACGTGCATACAGAAATATACTGGAAAAACTTAAAGCAGCTGTACAAAGGAGTTTGACCTATATATATATATATATATATATATATATACCTGTACAGCGGCGTGAAAGTGAGAGATAGGATCAAGCAGACAAAAATGATTACCTAGAGAACAACGTAAGTCCCTTAAAATGATGCACATTTCTTAAGAACATTTTTCATGCAGATGGTGTGGCCCAATTTATAAAAATGAAATTTGACCTCCTACTGGTCTCAACAGCCTTGGTTAACTTAACTAAGGACACCGACATGTTAACGAATAGGAAGAAAACGATACTGAAGTTCAGAGGAGGGGCCAACTAATTGACTTATATGAACCTAGACTGAAAGGTGGTACAGTTCAAAATGTTTGTCGCTTTACCTACCTAGCATTAAAAGCGTCAACTTATATTAGTTCCTCCAAAACGCTATCCTCCTACTTAGTCCTGTACCTATATTGCTGATAGCTTGCACTCACCGCCTTTAATAGGTTATAATTGATTTAAAGCCACTTCAGCATTAGGGATATGGTGGTTCTACATAGATAAAATCATGTCTTCTATAAGCGTGTTCTGGACCTTGTTCTAATCACCCCTAGCGAAAACGTCTTTATTTATTAAGGATGTATGTAGAACGTTTTTTTTCTCAATCAGCTAAATGCCAAAATGCCCGACATCGACTTTTAGTTCCAGCTCCGGGAATGACCATAATCACGCAAAACAATCCTAACAGAGGAAACCTCTTTAATAATAATCAAATCTCTTAAAGAAACAAAGCAAAATAGTACCTCCTAAATGCCTAAAAAGTTCACGGCATTTATAATACTTCACACTAAACTTAGCGCAACCTCTGTGATGAACTTAGGTGATGATCTTACAAATGCCTTTCGCTGGATTGCGAGAGCTCAGCAAGGAATCACCTGTAACTCCTGTCATCAACCACGTTTAACGTGTTATCGGTGTTTGCCAGTTTACAGCTGAAGAAGCTAAAAACATACTCCAAACTTAGAGGAAGGAGCTCAAAAGATGCTCAACGCAATATATTCGACGGCTTATGTTGCATCGCAAATGCAACTCCCCCAAATGGGTACCCGAGGCACCAGAGCCTTTCGGAAATGCTATTTCTTAAAGTGCTGCCGTTTTATATGTGTCAATTTAATAACCTCGATAAAGGTCGAGGACAACAACGTCTGCCAGTCACAGAAAGTGGAGCTAAAATCTGTCAGAAACACCCGTGAAATACTTCGCAAAGAGCAGAAAACGACCCAAGATAAATAAGATGCTTTACCCAAGTCTAATAAAGCCCCCCCCCACGAAGAAAACTATTCACTAAATGCGGCAAAATAATTATGTAGTCTCCAGAAATAGAGAACGACTTACGACGGTAAAAAAGCAAAGCTCAATGAACCAGTACCAAAACTACTAGAGCATTCGGATCGCCAAGGAAACAAGAATAAAATGAGGCGATGAGAAATCGTAGAGCTGTGAATCACTAGGGACATCCTTGGAGCTTCTTTCACCCTCGAGCCATTATAGAAATTACATCCCAAATCTAATCAAGACATAGAATCTTAGATATATTTCTATTGCATCATAACTGTGCGTGACCCAATCCTATGGGCCGGCCAAGCGGTGGTGTGAGTGTAATGTACAATTATCATCTTGGCGGCATGAAAACTCTTTTAGCTGAGGCAAAGCCGTGTAGTTTTCAAATGCAATCGGGTGAGTATTTTGATTTAATGAGTACATACGTATATGTAAGACCTTTTCTAACATCAGGAACGTTGAACTCAGTAGAAAATCTGACCAGATGGATTTCGGCCCTGGTCCAAGAAAACCAGTTATTGTTGTCGGTAACCTAAACACAATACTGGACAGGCCAGCAGATGATTAAACTGTCAATCTCCTAGAGGCCTTGGCAGAATTAGAATTTTGGATAATCAACAATCCCACTGTGGTGATATTTGAAAACACCAGGGGTAGATTGGTTATTATCCTGTTTGCTGCAATGTTTTTGTATTGGAGGCTTTGGAAATGCATGATGCACATCCCTCGACGGCAAATAGCAGCGGCTAGTTTGGGACTTATACACCTACTAACTCCAGACCCCCCAGCCCCGCATGCGCGGAATAACATGGCATTAGTTCGACACTCTTGATGGAGTTTAACGCTCTGCGCGCCCAGCTTGGGCGTTTCCGCCCTAGGGAATGCGCTAAGATTAGTGTAAGGGCTTAGCTGCTCCCCACTCCTCTCCCCGGCTTGCTACCTAAACTCGATTTGCGTAGCGTTCTCCATAGCCTTTTCTGCACGCCTTAACCAGTGCGGTTTTTCGAGACATGAGAGATCTATAATGCACTAATCGTTCCTCTATCCCCGTGCAGAAGCCACCTTGCCATGACCCGTACCAAAGGGCGGCCCCGAATCCTAGGGGGGACAGCGGCCTTGTCAGCAGCTGCAGTGACGGATCGTGTGGTACCTCATTCCGCTCTCCCGGGTTACAAAGGACGCATGCGTCCCAGTCCGCTTTCACAATCCTTGCCATGTACGTTTGTAACTGCCGTGCCCTGAATACTGTAGCATAAGATCGATTATTTCGCCAGGAATAATAGTTTAGTTCAAACGAATAAATTTGAAATTATTTAAACACAAGAATAGACCTGCTGTTATTCCACTGGTCGTGGGGTGCTGAATTGCGGCCGTCAAACTGCGATCGACACAAATCAGCACGTGGGCACTCAGTAGACGTAAGTTGCGATGAGCAAAGCTCTACAACAAAGAACTAACAGTACGAACTGCTGGTTAGAGCACACGAGCACCCACTTGGCTTTCACACGCGCAAGCACTTCGAGCACTGTGGAGCAGAGCCGTCTACACGGGTCAATTTAGAAGAATGATTTCTGCAAAAATACGGTGCCGGCACGGGAGACGTCTGTATATGCAGACTGAGCTAGTGGCGATGTGAATAATAATGTTTGCTCAAGCAAAACTGTACTCAGCAGGCAGTGGCCTATATAGTATTTATCCATTTCAACGGAACAAGCCTCCCGGGAACGGACGACCGGTCTCACGCAACGAATAACTCCAGAAGAGCACGCCAGCACCATACTAAACAGTCCTGTTTAATGCACGCCAAATAAAAATTTCCACATCATGTCGGCATTGTCAAATTGTGAAATGCGTTCCCGAGGTAAGGTGCATGCCAACGGATCCTAGCTCATGGTGAGGCATAGCCAAAACTAGTTGTGTATACGAGCTATGACAAGTATCTTCAAGCACGCTGGCTGATGGCATGAATCAGCCACAGGGAGGCACTTTTTGAAAGACGTCTCCTGTTGAGTGTTGTAATTTCTGATCTTTCATTGCGCACCCGCAAGTCCCGCCATCCACAGATCGACGTAAATATTATGCAGATGATCTTGCTGTCTACAGCCAGACCAGTTTTCATTTGCAAAAAGCATTATCAACACCAACAGTACGCTGCAGAGGTCGGTTTAGAGAGCTAGATCACACGAAAAGCACAGACCGCAATGAAGGTGGCAAGCTCTCGCGAAGAACAATACAATACGGTCAAAAATAGTTATACTATGCCTACTAGGTTTACGTATTAGCTTTTCTTGATTTTGCAGCTGTTTTGTTTATTATGTTGCGACCACTTGAGATGCGACTTTATTTTTACCATGTTGAGGACCGAGCGTAAATATAAGATATATCAGCAGGGTCTATAGCAGGCTTCCAGAACCTCTCGCTGGGTACGTCATTGGCTGTGTTCTACACCAAAATTGCACCGAGTGCCACGCACCGCACAAAATAGTCTGGGTAATACGGTGCGCAAGTCTTACTAGACAATATCAAGCCAGCCTATTTGAAGAGATTCTCGAACCTGCATTTCTCAGTGCAAAATCGTGTTAAGCTCACAGAAGCATCTACTCTAATGAAGCAAACTAGGACTCAATTTAGGCTATCATAGATACCGGCATAAATATAGTTTATTAATAGTTATATCGATACAATGACTGGAACAGACCCAGCGCTTTATATGTCGATAGCAACGAAGACTTTCGAGTGGAGAGGTATCTGTTCCCCAAGCGCCAAGTGAATAAACAGGTATTACACATGGATTTCACCACGTCTTGTGTGGATTCAAGCATTATCGTGAACCACAAAAATTCTTATTGCGTCAATATTATGACCAGTATGCCGGTGTACAACTGAGTAATGTCAACGTGGAACATACCTGATAAAGGTGATTGAAAACGTTGAGTTAAATATTGTGACACACATTTGACACGCGACGACATACCAGTGAGCGCCTGAATGTATGGGGGGAAAGTGTAGTGTGGGCACTCCACATGCTCACCGATGGCGACATAATGAACTGCCTAAACGCCTGCGCCCCCTTCTTCTGGAAACGGACAAAAAGCATTCTTTGCTGGAGAAAATTTGATTCTCGGCGAGAAAATGCGAAAATGCTCGTCTAACAACGACATGGTTGAAGCAAGACACAGGGCGGTGACATCACAAGACGGTCATGTAGTGTGTCTGGTGGGATTGAAGGGACATTAGGTGCTATGAGCAAAACTAACAATTAAGCAATTCATAGTAACTGGTACGGCAGTTAGTTGTTCGACCACTTCAAGCCGTCCTCTGAATGCGCTTCGAACTGAGTAATGGCTCGGCGATCTGCCACCGATTGGCAGACTTTACGTTGCATGTTTTGGCCTCACCAATATAAATATATATATATATAAAGATTGGCTGACCTTATCGACAACCACCACTTAATCACTTGCTTATATCTAAAAACGAAAAACTCGGGAAAGATGGCATTTTCTCACTGAGAAAAGAAAGCGCTGCACAAAGGCTATAGAAAGAGGCTGCATGTATGACTGGAGTGACACTGTATCATTGAAACAAATGACTCAATTTGGCCTACGATTCGGATTTAGCCGCCTTCTAACTGACTCCATACTTTGCCAGTCGTTTGCGTTCCGTGACCCAAGTACTTGTAATTGTTCGATTCACCTGCTGTTGCTAACGTCAATAGATTTAGTTTGACAACGAAGAGCATTTTTTTGTGAAGCACACTGTTCGGCAAACATATAATTGTATGGACGGGTTCGTTTGCCACGAAGTCCCTGAAAGCGGCGGTTTTCCGTACGCGGTGCTACTACAATTAATTGTTGGCTCTGGTTTCTTGGCTGCCGGCTTTTACTGGGACTTAAACGGTTTGAAGAGCACTGGGGCTTCATTTCTCCTTGGGCTGCTTGCAGCTTTAGTTGCGAGAATATGAGCCTGCCGATTTTCGCAATAGACGCAGCTCCGCAGGACGTTGACCACTTAACCGTAGTGTTTTCGTTATTGGCTGTGACATGAACTAGTGGCGTACAGATTGGCGATCGTTTTTAAAGCTTTGCTTATTTAGACCAGCCTCAGCTTAGTAGGGGCTACTGCTGCTGCTCGGTCGTGTTTTAGCTGGGTGGAACACCTCACATTTCGGCTTTACTAGAAGCGGTAAAGATTAGATAAAATTCAGCGTAAATAAACGAAAAAGAAAAAAGACTCGTGACGTGTGACCAAAAATCTAGTTGTCCGCCAAATTTGATTACCTAGAAAATGTCGTTTCATTGCCACAGGCGGAACAGTAGGAAATGGTGGTAGATGAGGCTTGCGTGTTGTAGATTGTAACGTGACCTGTCAAGCACAGGGCTCAGCAACTTTCAACTAATAACAGTTTCAGCTTAGACCCAAAAGCCTCCTCTGTAATTTGCATTTAGTGGAGATCAGTTTAGAGCAGAGTTACCGTTGGTTCTAAAATATAGACATTTCTGGCTTACCGTAAAATAATGCCTAATGTAATAGCGATATAAAGCAAAGCGATGAAAAGCCACCGAGTAGACAGCCACGCAGTAATTTAAAAAACATTACTGTCTTACACCAAAAAAATTAGTTACTTAAAGTCAGATACTTATTCCTGGAGAGGGAACTCCACGCATTTTTAAGTAGGGCTAGAGAAGGAAATCTGACAGCGGCCGCTGCCAAACATAATCGATAAATAAATAAAACCCCGGGGCTTCAATCACTGCACACTCGATCCATCCAGGTGGTTCTTAATAGTGAAGGGTAGACGGTTCTGGACACGAGATAACTACTTTAGCACGCAATGCCAGGTATACTTTATATACCACGGAGCTCCGTTTAGATTCAATATCGTGCACTTGATCCCTGCAGTACTCTCGCATGTCTAAGTAGTAATATTAATTTACGTAGAGTATTAAATTTGTTGCTCACCTTAGGTCACGATTTAGTTTGCCGAAGGCATAACTGCTTTCAATGCTCACATCATTGATCCCAAAAACAGAGTGTAGCTGTCTAAGTGTCAAAAAATGGACGCAGAACGCTCCTGTCGTTTGATTTCTAATGCTCGCGAGCAAAGTCAGCCCAGATCATCCTGGATCGAGCCCGGTGGCGTGGTGGCATGCGTCTGCGCGTCGCGACCGGAGGAGACACATAGGTGCGCGGGTTCGAGCCCCACCGTTGCACATTTGTATTTATGGGGGTCCGTCTATGAAGCAATACGAGAAGCAGTCCCAGGGACATTAAATCTTGGCTGAGAGTCAGCCCCGAAAGGATTTTTTTTTAGATCATCCTTGCAACCCAGGTGATGTTTTTAGGGGGTGATTTGAAATAGCGGTACGCATGCCGGACCTGCCGCAGCTTTGCCACGTTAGCTCTAACTCACCATAAAAAAAGCTTTTCCAAGACACCGACATACCGGTCCCGAACTACTTTCCGGACACAGCTGTTCCACCGCAGGCCGCAGCTAACACTCATACGCGTGCACAGTATCGGACCATGCACGCAGGAGCCAACGCAATACATATAAGTAAGAAAACGCGTCGGCAATAGGAACCAGCGTGTTTTCCAAAGATCGCGCGCGACGCCTTTCAAACTAAGCGCCATAAAGATGAACCACGATATCCTCTTCTGTATGATGCGTTCGTTTGTGGTAGTCCGTAGCTCCCGTAATGCACCTACCAACGACAGCACATTGTGGTGGGACTACCGCACACATAGAGGGGTAACACATAGACTCTACCGCTGCCGTGAAGTGTAAGCAATATAGAGACTCGGATTTAATAGCACTTGCTGGACAGGCGGACAGGCCTTGGAGTGAGGATTTGAGTCTCGTGTTGCGCTAGTTTGCCGCTTGGCCTGCCAATCTACTCCCGCATGTCGGGATGGAGAGCAGGTGTCTAGTGTAGAGTCCCCACTTGTTGTCGCACCTGTCTGTTAGCAGCACCGGTGCATTCAAACTAAATCTAATCCACGTCATCATACCCGATATGCCGAAATAACGGACCCAGATGGAGGCCTGTGCTACCCAGGCCTGTATAGTAATCCTGAATAGGCCTGCCATCACGAATTAATTACCAAACTCGTAATAAATATGTCGTTTATATATAGTAAGCCTGCCACAAACTCTTCGCCGTGGAAGGGTATGTTGGGGAAACTCTAAGTATCTCAACATACGGTTATGGCTAAGGGAGCTACGAGTGAGGTGAAAGAGATGCCTCACTACGATTCCAAGCCCGTAGAAAACGGGCGATTGTCTGAAATTAAAAACAACCTTTTTAGAAAATAATTGCTCACGCTTCGCTTATTGTAGCCTCTAAAATACCATTTTCGTTTTGCATTCAGTGCTGGTTTAGATATCAGACAGCAAGATAGCAGCTTATTTATTCGGTAGCATTTTTGTTAAGTTTATTATTTTTCACGTCATTAGTTTTTCCTAGTTATTGACAGCCAAATATATATATATATATATATATATATATACCTGGATAATGTGCCAAACACCGCCATAACGTATTCGCTTTGTTTATCCAATGCGAGTTTTTTCCGAAAAAAATCACTAGTAATTGGGTTCCTCGTGGCTAATCTGAGACACGTGCATACCTTAACAATAGCTCTCTCAGTAATTTCACCTGGGCCCTTTAAGGTCTAAATGCATACTCCGGCACTTAGGTGCATACTTTGGGCATTTATTTCTCGCCGTAGGCCGAAACTGCTTCACCAGACTAGGCAGCGCCGTACTTGACCATTGAAGCTGCTAAAGAGGTAGCGTTTCGGAGAATGCCATCTTGCCCTCAAAGACCGCTTAAGTCTGAACCAGATTCCCCCGGTGTCCGATGAGGAGATACTAAAAGGAGCCTAGCGTCTTGCCCCTGGGAAGTCCTCCGGGCCCGACGTAGTGCCCCCGGAGGTCGCAAAATTTATGACGACAAAACACTCCAAGGTCCTGCCGAATCTGGCTACACACCTTCTACGGGAAAGGCGCTTCCCCGAGAGGTGGAAAGCCTCCCGCCTCGCATTCGTCCCGAAGACCTCATCGAGCCCGGGGTGTCCACCATTGTACAAACCCATTTGCCTTCTCAAGTAAGTGGTGGAAGTTAGTAGCGAGTTACTCTCCCAAAGTTTGTCCTGGACAGACTCAACGCTAAAGGAGCGGAGTGGTCTCTCTAACACACAATATGGGTTTCGGCGGGGCCGCTTCGCTCTCGACGCGATCGAGTACATCCTCCAACACGCGGGGCAAGAGACACCCGCGTCGCGCGGGACACGCAACTAGGTTTTACTTATTTTGCTAAGAACGCGTTTATTACAGTAAACTGGGGCATAGTTATAAGGGTTCTCTCGCCAGATTCCGCAATATCTCACTGAAATCGCGTCGTCTTACTTAAACGAGCGCACGCTGAGAGGCACACAGATAAGGTGGAGTCCCGCAGGGCTCCGCCCTCGGCCCGGTTCCTTGGAACATCGCCTACGACGGAGCCCTGTCGGAAGGGGTTCAAACGATTGCACACGCTGACGACCTGGCAAGACTGTTGACCGCACGGTAGAAAACATCGCTAGAGACGACGGCGAACCACGTTCTAAACGGGGACGCTTTAGCTAACGTAAGTATCACACGCCGTAAGAAGCCCCGCGGAATCCACCTAGAGGTGGCAGGCCACCCCATTACCCTGAAGAAACAGGCAAAATACCTAGGTGTGCAGCAAGACACCGGCTTTACAGGAAAGGCGCGCAATTTCTTAAGGATTCTGCCAAGGGAAGGGAGGGCCGGAAATGCGCGTCACTGTGTTCTGGCGGTCGTAGCGGAATCCACGGCCTTGTACGCGGCGCCGCATGTTTAACAACGCAAGGGTAGCCAGAATACCTTAGAGCACGGCCCAGGGTATCATGGCACGCCTTGTAAGGTGAGGTTGATCTTATTTATCATAATACAGTCTAGAAATTAACTCAGGGGACCCTAATACAGTCTGGAAGATGGTTAGTTACCAGTCTGACTGAGGAGCCGGATAGTGATGATCCCCACGCAAAGAGTTCGCAGTTTTGTGGGTGGAGGCATAACCCGCGCTTAGTTGCAGAAATCCAGTATCTTCTAGATATCACGATCTACTCTTACAAGGCCACCAGGTAACACGCCATCTTAGCCAGGTTAACCATACTCTAAGTGCACTGTATATATGCCAAAATATTAATATGTGTATACTATATATACATGCCAAAATATTCATATGTATACTATATATATATACATGACAAAATATTTTGGTATAAGTGCAGCGTATGGACAGCGATTGCTCGGTATTGTCAGCATCAGTTATCTGACAAAACAACGAAGAGAGATATCTGTCTATCGAGCAAGCAGACGGCTAGCACATGCATCTTCCCATGGACATGTGCGGGATTGAAGTCCCCAGAGAGCACGACTGGGGCCCGCAGATGACGATGGGTAATCTCATGAATGGAGCTTTGCTGGCGACAATCGGATATCGCCGTGACAATTACGCCCTGCTGGCTACAGGGTGTTTAATGATGCTTACGGCAATTATGACGTGTATTGCGCAAATTATAACCGAGTCTAGTTTTCACCATGGCCGCAGTTATCCCTACCACATGGATCGTTATTTCTGTTTATGATGATGTCAACAGTGTGCATAGTGGCGCTGCTGCCAATACAGCAGCAGCAGCGGTGGCGGCAGTATGTACTCTACATGTTCTGTCGGGCGCATCCAGGCCGATGCAAGCATACAGCTTACATGGCCGGCGTGAACCTTCGTTTGTAATTCATAATCACGGACCAAACATATGTTATCATGTCTGTGCTCTTACGACTTCGTAGCGTGGTGGAATAAACTGCCTTGCTAAAGAAGCTAAAAATGTATGCGGATTTTTGCTATATTCGATTTCGATTACGTTCGTTCAATATTCAGTTAGCTATTGTTACAAAGTTTAGCCGGCCAACACATTGAGTATGTAGGTGATTTAACCCTAATTTGCAACGCAAATTGTTGACGATTCGAAGTGAAATAGGCAAAATCTTACATAAACATTTTCAAAGCCTTGGTAATAACAACATGCTTATTGCCAGATTAATGTCAAACTAACTTATTGCCAGAACAAGTTTAGAGATATTTGACACATTCAAGTAATTAAAAGGAAATATTTAAAATCTTACATAAACATTTGCAAGGCCTTAGTAATACCAACATGCTTATTGCCAGATTCATGTCAAACTAACTTATTGCCAGAACAAGTTTAGAGATATTTGACACATTCAAGTAATTAAAAGGTACAAGTTTGAAACATGTATCGCTAAAGTGTAACATTAGAAGAGTAGTAAAGCTGCGCACTGAGCCCGTAGGCTGCTGACAAACCAACTTTCGATCTTCATCATTTCAACAAACTGCAAACAATGAGTGAGAGGAGGATACCAACGTTAAGAATATTATGATTATGTGCTGCACGTTCATTGCTATCGTACTTTAAGAATATATATATATATATATATTCTCGACCATCAGTTTGTTAATAAGTAAACAAGGTAAGCAATAGAAACATCTACGTCCAAGATCTAGATATTTGACGTTGTTTTTTTTTGTAGCTTCGGACACTTAGTCCAGTGGTGATCCCTTTTTAGCCCTTCGGAAAAATATTAAGTGGACAATATTAAATGATTGCTAACGCTGGTGCAAAGTTCCCGTAACCTTCATGTAACTCGGCTTTGATTTTTTTTTTTTTTTGTTCTGGGAGGTTGTGGTAATGCATGATGCACATGCGCCACTAGCAGCCTGCGTGACTAGTGTGAGACTCGCAAACCCACTAAACCCGGATTCCTCCCCACCCCCCCAGGCTCGGTATTACTTTGGCATTACATCGAAACCGTGGGAGAGGCGTCTCTGCCGTTCTCCTTCAATCAGCTCTATCCCTGACTATCATCCCGCATGTCTACCTGCGGTTGGATAGGGGGATGACATTTTGTAATCCGTCCTGTGAGGGTGCGTCGAGACCATGAGGGCCTGGCTGCTCCCCACCCCCTCCCCCCTCCCTCGGCTCCTCGTCTCGACCACTCTCCCAAGAGACCCGCTCAAACCTCTCCCGCCTGGCCGTTTCCTTGGCTGTCTTGAGTGTCAAAACAGCGTCGAACAAGTTCGTCGCCTCCCTCCATGCCTCCGCCGAAGTCATCATATGGGAGACCACCTCCTTGATGGGTCGGCCCCTCACAGCGTTTTGGTGCTGCGTCCCGTGCTTCCCTGAGAGCATCACACCGCAGAACAGTATGCTGTACGTTGTCCGTTTCTCCAGAGTCGCACAGTACGCAGATATCGCTGATGGCCTTCTTGATCCTTGACAGGTAGCTCTGGAACTGGCCGTGTCCGGTCAGAACCTGAGTCGTCCAGTAGGAAAGCTCCCCGTGTCGGCGGTCATACCATGCCCTGAGGTCCGGTATCAGACTCTTGGTCCAGCTCCCTGTGGTCACACCGGGTCTTACCTGCGCCCATTCCTCATGCCAGGCCGATATGGTGGCACTCCTGGCCCTGGTGAGATCCAGACCTTCGGCTTTGATTTGCGCAGCCGCCCATTTTCTGAATTAAAAATTCTTAGCCACTGCACGAAGTTCGTGTTTCTCCATGCTTACTGAACTGTTTTTAGTTTTGCTTTTGCCTGAATATCTTTAATATAAGATAGTGCAAAGAGAGTGTTAGTTTATTGTCATATACTACGAAGATCATTGTGGCACGACTTCGTGAAATTGATTACGTATTGAACGACTTACATGTATATATATATATATATATATATATATATATATATATATATATATATATATATATATATATATATATATATATATATATATATAGGGGCGACCTGTAGCCAAGCTTCTCCCGGTAACTGTTTAACGGTTCTTCAGAGAATCGCAGACCTGACCAACGTAGTAATTGGTCAACGTCTTGAAATTTCCTCGATCAGGTCGACTCGAGCTGGCCGAGTGCAGGTCCAAACTCAGAGCCGCTTTAAGCCAGCCTCTCTACGATCGCTTTAGGCCTCTATCGGTCAAGCCACTAAGAACGAGAGTTTTAATTTAGCGCGCTCAATCGCGTGAACCATTGGTAGTAATCGATTACATGTTACTAAAGTAAAGTTTTTGGGCTGACCCTCAGCCAAGATTTAACGTCCACGGAACTGTTTTTTATATTGCTGCATAGACGGGCCCCCATAAATACAAATGTGCAACGGTGGGGCTCGAACCCGCGCACCTATATGTCTTCTCCGGTTGCGAGGCGGAGACTTAATCCACTTATATTTATACGCCACCGGGCTCGACGATTACATGTCACTGCTTCATCGTTAACTACCCGCGAGTACAGTCACCGCCGTGATTTCGAACACTCAGAGCAGAGATTGTTCGTGTTCGATCGAGCTCAAATGCTCTGCGAACAATTATCGAATCATTATTATTATTACGGCCTCTGTGGCCGCCAATTGTATTCCTTCTTTTTCCCGGACGTTGTGCGTATTCATCTCTCGGATTGCTTCTGGCGACACGGTCTGGAACATTCAATCTTCCCTAATAAGCTTTCCACCAGAGCCCGATAGTACTGGCAGCTGACACAGAAACTAATAGTTCACCTGAAGCTGGTTTGTTTCCAGCTTTAGGTAAACTCAAATTAGGAAACATGATTTGAAAATAGAAGAAGAATTACGTACACAAACAAATACATACAATTTATATGTACAGCGTTATCCTTCGAAGCATCCAAGTGAGTTCAGATTTTTCCGTTGAGAATATCACCACTTATCACAATAAGCGAAAATATGAAAAAGAAAGAAAAGTCCGCATGCATCTCTCAAACAGAAGATTGCTAAACTGCTTTTGCACCACAAATACAGTTTGGCAGCCTACGGCTCTTAAATGTACAATAATTTCGCGAAAACGCAAACGGTACTCAAGAAACTAGGTCTACTCTCGCCAAAGCTAAAACGAGCTCTCCTACCTTTTCGAAGCCAGTGTGGCTTCTCGAGTTGTCGCCTGAATCGAAAAACATATCGATCCTTACCACACTCACATATTGTTATGACAACATATAGTCCTGGGTTCGCACAAATAAACTCTGACCTAAAAGTGGTATTTGTAGCTAAGATGATCAGAGAGGCTCTAAACCTTACTAATCGAACGGAATGAATATACATCCTATCCGAAAGTAGCCACTACTAACATTACACTGTTCAGTAAGCTGGAAAGGGGAAAACATTGGAAGGAACACGAGTTAAATAGGCTTGTAAACCCCACACTAGTGCTAACAGCTGCCAGCAACGCGTGTGCAGCAAGCGTTCTCAAAACCTTTCATTAAAAACAGCTATGGACACCAACAACCACAACAAATTGCGCGACATTTACAACTTACATAGACAATTGAAACAGCGACACTACTGAGGGTTTGCCCCACACGTCCAGCAACCATTTGGGCAAGAGTCTGGCGTCTAACTGAGACCTGTCGTCTTGACCTACATGACGTAGACACATACACGTGCAGATATCATATACACATACAGATTTTGGCGGGCTACCCTGCATAGGCGGAATGCGTTAATTCATTTCGGCTTGCATAAGCAGACAGCCCACTCACAATATAACAAAAACGCATCGTCATCATGGACGGCCGGCGCAACCTAGGTCCAGATTATGACCGAAGAGCAATCGTTATCCAATTGTTTTGTGCCGGACATCGACCAGCCGAAATCATCAACATCACTGGATTTAAGAGAGCAACGGTATACGACATTGCCCAACGCTACAGAAATGCCGAAGAGACAGTGCTAGGTGGTGCAACACCTGAACGGAAGATTCACAGCCGCCGACGAGAAGTGAGGACGCCAAAAGTGATGCAAAAATGGTGCAAAACTGCGTTTTCAAAAGTCCAAGTCTATCGATGCGAGAGAGAGTTTATCTATCAAATTCAATATGGATGTCCGTTCTATGTGTCAGAACGAAGAAGTGCGCTACAAGTCTTACACGCTAAAAGTTAAACAGATGTTGTCTGAGGTCGCAAAAATCAATAGGATGGTTTGCTGCCATCTCATACTCACGTTTTTGAGACACGAAACGGCGGGATATCTTTGATTCTTTTCCTACAAAAGATCTTCACTATTGATTAAAAACATTAGCCAAAAAATGGCCGGCGGCTCGCAAAGGACCCTGAGGATGTACCAATCGAGCATAAAACCAAACATCCTGCCAATGTGCACGTCCTAAGTGTTGTGTCGAATGAAGGAGACGCGATGCCCCCACAGTTGTTTTAACAAAAACGAAGCTATAACAAAAAAAGTGTATTTACGTGTCCTGTGAATGGTGATAAACCATGGATTGATAGAGTGTCCAATGGAAGACCATATGTCTTCCAAGAAGACGGCACTCCCGCCCACACCAGCAACCTCGTCCAGGGTTGGCTGCGGGACAACATGACGGCGTTCTGGGACACGAAGATGTGGCCTTCTAGCTGTCCAGACTTGAATTCCCTAGACTTCTATGTATGGGTCGTTGTTGAGCAAAAGTCTAACAGGTCTCGACGTGCAAACACTGAAGCGCCACGCAGAGCCATTGTCAAATCCGCTAAATTTAACGAAGGCCTGTGGGCGCCTTCGTGCCAAAATGAAAAATATAATCGCTGTTGGTGGCTACATTAGATGAAAACGTTTCTCAGGAGTTGTAGGTGGCTACATTAGATGAAAACGTTCCTCAGGAGTTGTAGAAGACTCACGCACGACAAACCGCATTTGTCGGCGCCTTGTTTGCCACCACCGGCCAACAAATGTGTCTATTCGTTGTTAGAATGGGTTTTTTGTCGTGTATGATGAGACAACGCGTGCGCGAAGCACAGCGTCCCCACAGCTACTGCGTCGAAGGGCAGGATGGCTCAGGCAAACCACTAAAGTGTACCATGTAGCTCTAGCTAGGTAAACACTAGAGCAGAGATTGAGAGTTGAATCAAGCAGCAACATAACGATGTACAACACCGAGTAATGATAAAAAGCCTCTGATCCAGCTTTCCAATATGCCTCAACGTTACACGAACCAGCGACGATGGACATAACGTTTCAGGCGTGTCACGAGGGTGCACTTAGAGCACATAACGGTGATGATGATGACGCAGCGGAAGCTGAGACAAACGTTCTTATGGCCAAGGATGAATCGTTTTGTAGAAAATGCGCTGACAATCTGCCTGATATGCGGACAGCTTGGTAGCGCAGTCCTCCGAGATGATACGAATTAGCACTTCAAATGGGTAGAGGCAGGACGTATGTTCCATGCAGTAACAGGCCGCGCCATCAAAATACTCCACCAATCGTTTTTCTTCGAACTAATTTAACGGTCATCGTGAGCTACAAGGCAGTACAATTCACAACCAGGCCATCTCCAAAGTTTATGAAAGCGTAGGGGGTACAGCAACCGCGAAGTATTATCCACAGTCCAACGGAATGCTAGAATGGTTTAACTGAACACATAAAGGGTTAGTTATACTGCTCTTACGACTGAGGCGCGACGCTTGCAAGAGTTGGGCTAAATATGCGGCTCGCCTAAACCTTGGGCCCTGAGTAGCTGAACCACGGGAAAGTTACCAGTCGAACTTATAGAACAAAAAGTGGCATCGTGAAAAAGGTATGTTTATATTACACGGAAACACGTATAGGAAAGCACTCGAAAAACAACTATGACAAATGCAAGCCGCAAGAGACTGTGTATAGCACACTTATTCAAACTGCAACAGGTCCTTTTACGACAGGTCTCCTCGCATGCTGTGTATGCTAGAAGATTAAATATGCAATCGTTCTAGCATAAAATGTCTGACTGCTGCCTAGTGTCTGTTGATATACAGTACTTTAACACTTCGGCTACCGCAAGGATCTTTTACGACGGTACATACAACTAAGCCTATGGTCATAATCACGATATATACATATATAGATATATATATATATATATATATATATATATATATATATATATATATATATATATATATATACACTGTATTGCACGGTGTAGATACCACTGTAGGAGGCGTCTGTGTACTCGTCACAAACTCTGTAGATGTTGTAAACGCAGATTTTAGCTTGCCGCGTGAATACATTTCTGTCGACTTAGTCGCCAAACCAGACAGCTCTCGTCTTGTCTGTTGCTATGCATCTTCCTCGAGGAACGGTCGTCACATGGTCAAACGCATAGATGAGATGTGTACCATTATAAACACCTGTTGTCAAATAGACTGTCCTGATATATTGGTCGGTGACTTCAACCTCCCGAAAACTCACTCGCATACCCATGCGTCTGGATCAATACTAGACCTCCTTCTCATCACTAACTTGGATACAACGGAAAATGTGGCTATTGGCCCCCATCCCAAAAAAATCCTATTATTGCGCCATACGTTTTAACATTGTACTTGCTTTTAGTGACATAGTGCCGTAGAACGGTCGGCTTGCTTACAAACGAATGCATGCCGCTCTCACTGCGAGTCATCTTGACGGTGTTAACTGGGCTTATTTTGTTTATGGACTGTCCGAATGTAAATGTCATGCACACCAAATTTGTTGACTATTGCTCATTGTTATTGCACTCGCTTACTCTGCTGGTTGGCCAAAGTGACTCCATAAAGGATATTGAGGTTTTCAAAAATCGCCTTGCTCATAAGCTAAAGTCGTGCAGTACTGCATCTCAGTATATTAAACATAGGCTATTGAAAGTGAGTAAAAGACATCGTATCTTACATGAGCCCAGACTGAGCTTCAGGGACTCTCGCAGACTTTTTCGGTACGCCAATTAATGACCAAAGAGAACTGAACCTCTTCCCCCATAAAATTAGGCCCTACGGTGGCTGTCACTGACTCACAAAAAGCTGACATTCATCCGATTTTTTTTATTTAAACAATTGCGTTATTTTTAGCCTAGCCACTAAAACAAATCTTTCAAAGATCTTATAACAACGGCGTTGTGTCCGACCTTTTTAGACTCAGCCTTATTACCCCTGTCCACAAGAAGGACTCGAAAACGAATGCTAAGATTTACCGGTCGGTTTTGCAATACTCGATACCACGCTGCATTTTTGAGAATGTTTTAGTTTACGACTTAAATAAGTTTTTAGATTTAAACCGCTTACTTGACCCTGCCCAACGTGGCTTCACCACCTATCGGCCTACATGTACACAGATTTTGAAGATGCCCCAGTACTGGGTTATGTTTCTAAATGCTCAACGAACGTTGCACTGCGTTTATTTTGACCCTAAAAGCGCATTTAGCAGAGTAGATCACTCTCTTCTGCTCTGCAAATTGGAACATCTAGGTATCCACCCATATGCAGTGCAATGGGTAAAGACATTTTTGAGCGACTGTCACTCTCAAGTAAAGGTTGGTGACAAACTTAGTCGATCGTATCCTGCATGATCCAGTGTGCCGCCTCAATGGGGATGTTTATCCTCCGCTCTATACACGAATTTTGTTTTAGACATAAAGAAGTGCCTGACACCTGATAGCAAATATGATATATATAAAGCAAATATTATAATATGCAAATGACATAAAACTTTATTATCTTCTTTGTTCTAATGACTCCCGTGCTGTTCTGCAGTCAGCTGTCGGCGGTATTGCTCGATGGTGTTCTGAAAATGACATGATTGCTTTACCCTTCAGATGCGTGGTACTGAAATATGGTGCGCTTAACTTCGACTACAAATTTAACGACTGCATTTTGACCGACTCTCTTTTATACACGGGATTTAGGCATGTCTATTACGCCTGATCATGATTTCTGTCTTCACATTACTAACGTTGCGAAGGCATCATTGCGCACCACAAATACCATCTTCCAATGTTTCATTTAAACGACTTCTCAAGTATGCATTCGCCTTTGTAATTATTTTGTTCTTTCCAAACACACATATTGCTCTCCTGTCTGGGAGCCTTATTATTATTATTATTATTATTTGTGCGGCAACTCTGCTTTTTGATCTTTCCCCTATGTGGGTCGGAAAAAAATCGGGCGGTTGTGGTGGCGATGATGAGGCCCAGCTTCGTAAACAAGTCGACTAACTTAAGCGGATCATCGTCCCATCTGAAACACTCGTTATTGACAAGTCTACCCCTTCTTCTAATGTCTTAAAGCTTCTGCTTTGCCTTTGTGCACTTAGGGGTCGAGTTCCATAACACAATGCAAGCTCAACGCTCTTTGAGCCTTTTTTTCGAAAGGACTCGGAAATACGTGGCGCTCCTGAGTCACTGGCTAGCTGGCAGTGACCAGTTTGGGACCTGGAGAGCCGAGTGAGGCCGATATCCTCCCTACCCCTTCAGGCTCGGCATTGCATGGCAGTACCTCCACAAATGCTATTAGAGCCTGCTGCAACTGAAACCTGATTTTGCTAATCGTTACGCGACCCTAGAAGCAACCCTACGAAATAATGTTCTTGTGACGTCACCGTCGACGTTCGCGCAGAGAGCAACGTCGCACCGGACTCGTTTGCCTCTTAACTCTCACCTCGTTCGTAGAGGGCGCCACAGGCGGCGCGCATGTCTTCAACCGAACATGTCCAGTTAATAATATTGTTGATATTTCTAGTAGTCGTATAAATTCTGGAAATTTGAGTGTATTTAGATAGGTATAATTCACATGTGTAACAGAAGTGCGATAGAAACGAATATCGAATAAGAATAACAAACTTGAGTTACCCGGGTTGTTTGCCGGTATGCACGCCGCCACGTGGCTCCCGTGGCTGCACCGGCACGCGCGCCTCAGCGCAGTTAGTGTTTGACTGCCGTTCGTTGCGGTCACAGGTAGCGAGCCAGTCCTGCCGAATTGGTGACTGCGCTCCGTGATGCGTCACCGGACAAGCAAGGCTTCTCAGGGTTATATACCCGCACCCAAGCCTTTTTATTATTAGACCCCTAGTGACGCAACATTTGGTGCCAGAAGAACAGAAAAGCAGAACCCGTGCACTCTTCAGGAGGAATTTCCGCATTTCTACGGCTTTTCACGATGCACAACCCTCCAGGTGCGGTGATCTCGGCCACGTCTGCCAAGATCTCCTGCACAATTATCGTTGGTTCTAGACCGGCCTGGTGCTTAGTCACCCGCAGCCGTTAACTCCTTTAGCGGAGGACGCTCCTTGCAAACTTGACCAGAGTTCAGGCCACTCCGTTCATCAGTCGTGCACACGCTAGGTCAGCCCTTCTCATGCTAAGGAGTCGCCCACGGAATTTCACCCACGCTCAAGTCTTCGAAAGGAGGCAAAAAAACAACGAAAAGGCAAGGTCACCCCATTTTAATCTATTTTCAGGAGTCATCCCATCTCAAGCTTCCTTCAGGAGTCATCCTCTTCATCAACACAGGTTGCTGCTTGACTGTTGGACACACGCCGATTCACTTTGATCACTATATTGTAACGAAGTTACTGTGTACGCATCATAGCGCAATTCAAGTAAGTTCTAACCGACCACGTCCAACGGCTACAGCGCCCGCGCCAGAATCTCAACGTACACAACGTTCACCGAATGATGCATGTCTCAACCGAACAAGACATGTCTCAACCAGCCAGCCGAGAACAGCCACAGCCTTTCGCGCCGAAACCCCAACGTCCTCCGCCGTCCAAACGATCATCGGCCGACACCGGGAGAGGGTCGACCTATGATCGGCAGTCCAAGTCAAACAGTCACTTAACCTGTATTCCTACACGAAACAAACACAAACCACTGTAAATTTCGACCGATTTGAGAGCGGGTTCTGAGACTCTTTTGGGTGTCAGCACGCCGCGGTGTCTCGTGAGTCAATAAATAGACCGAGCAGCCTGGCTAAAAACCATCCGCTGCTCGGCCGTGCTTTGCATTAGACCCAATGCTACGTGTCGTCATTCATCGTTCCTGAGTTGTCTCGGGCCGCAGTACCCGTCCGGATGAGTCTACATCCCCAAGCTGACTTAGCGTAACACAACAACGTTACAATATTGTAGTATTATCATGGAAACAGCATCCGTTAGTACAAAGTCCAAAGGTGTTATCGACACAAAGTTAGACTCTAACTATGCGCCACTATGGAAGAAGAGAAAGGTAATTAGAGCGGTATTTACAAAGACAAGTGCTATATACGAGTTTCTCGAAAGCACATCTAGAGAAGAAGAATCTATCAATAAGGCTAGAATTTTTCTAGTAAAAGTAAAGGAGTCAAAGGATCAATTAAGTAAACTTGTCGAGGATCTTTGGGAACCATTAGCAAGCGCCAACTCGGAAAGCAAACTAGAGGCTATTTTTGAACGCCAAGCCAGTTAGAAATTTACAGCATTAGATTTAATATTCCAGTTGCGTACCCATCGCAGTGGGTACGCAACCTCTCATCCTTTCTCAGCTTTCGGCCTAGACAATCAAATTTAAAGTCCCAATTTTTCGGAAGATAATACAAAATAGAGAATGGTTGCAATTCTTCGACCGATATGTGAACAAGGCTAGCATCCCAACATTATAAAAACTTAGAAAGTTGAAAGAGTCTCTGCAGTACCCAGCTAGTAGTGCCATCTCTCACCTAGACTTCGAAGAGCAACAGTACGAGATCGTTCTAGGCATTATTACGAGGAAATATGGCAATGTCCATGACGCAGAAGAGAAACACATAAACCATCTAAGAAAAACATGCAGATCTAGAGACTTGTATAGGTTGGATAGATTAGACCATTTCGTGTCGGTATGCAACCATAACGTCAACGCTTTAGGCGCGCTAGGCAAAACATCGAAAGGGCTATCTTGTACTGTTACTCTATTAATATTAGACGCATTACCGTTGGATACGTGAACAGAATTCATACGAACGTATACAGCTTAATCAGATACAGAGAAAAATTATGCGTGTAAGCTAGATATTGTGTTACAATTTCTAGAACGGGAGGATAGGGTGAAACGAGCAACTCGCGAGCGGCGGTCGTGTCTCACCACCTCACCCTCATCTTCAGCCACACACATATCCTCTCCTATCTACACCGAAACATAGCCTTCAGAGCCAGGGAGGGCATAAACGCAAATACGCGTTCCAAACGACATCATCCAGTGTTTACCACTCTTGCATTTTCTGCGGCGATGGCCACCCTAACCAAAAGTGCACCAAAATACAGTCGTTGGCGGAACATGAGAAATTGATCATGGATGATTACGCCTGCGTGAAATGCCTCAGACGTAATCATACGGCAAATGTAGAAGAAGCAAACACATTGTCCTAAATGCAATGGCAAGCACTTTGCAATATTGTGTAAAAGACAAACCAACAACAACCACAGACAGATTATACTAAACGCGACACAAACAATACACACAGCGCCAACAACACCAACTCACACACATTAGCAAACCCACGCACTAGTACACTAATGTGCAAATCTAACTGTTTAGCCGGAGGTTTTCCAAACCGGGTTTGCGTGGGTAACTAATGGGACACAGAAGGTATTGTGTCGGATATTGTTAGATACGGGTCCACAACGCTGATGACTTACACTATAAGTGGAAACGTCTCAAATGTTCAAAACTTTGAGGTTTACGACTTTGTTATGCGGAGTAGATCTCACCTAACGATTCAATTCACGCACAAATGTTTGGGCGTTTTTGAAATCACTAAAGGTGGGCTCCCAATAATATCTTACACTCACAAGTTATCTCCCATAGCCGATTGAGCTGAAGGGATCACCCTACGTATATAGAGATTCCAATAGGCTCTAATTTTCTTCCAAAAATGATCTCAAATGAAGCTCAAACGAGGTTATAGCCACTCGTGCAATATTGAGGTGGGTATTTAGTAGTAAGGACGGGCCAAACCGAAGCAACGACAGTTTCAGAGCTCCCTCTGTGCCTTGCGGTCAATGCAGTAATGTACCGCGGTAGCACTTCGAAATAACTCCCTAGCGTCCAGTACACGAAGCAGACAAACTCCGCTAACTCAGACATACAGTTCCTGTGGAACACAGAGTTCTTGGGTATAGAGTCTCTCTTTAATAAAGACGATCCTCTCGTAAGCGAGGTCACTATTTCATTCAAAGATTCTGTCGATAGGCTCCCCAATGGGCGCTACGTAGTAAGCCTCCTCTTCAAAGACAACCTCTATGGCTGTAACCTCGTCTGAGTTTCATTTGACATAATTTTTAGAAAGAAATTAGATCCTATTGGAATCTCTATATACGTAGGGTGATTCCTTCAGCTCAATCGGCTACGAGAGATAACTTGTGAGTGTAAGAGATTATTGGGATCCCACCTTTAGTGATTTCGGAAACTCCCAAACATTTGTGTATAGCTTGAATCGTTAGGTGAGATCTACTCCGCATAACAAAGCCGTAAACCCCAAATTTTTGAACATTTGAGACGTTTCCACTTATAGTGTAAGTAATTAGCGTTGTGGACCCGTATCTAACAATATCCGACACAATACCTTCTGTGTGCATCGGATTTGACAGGGCAACTAAAGATGACGGGCCATAATTAACGAGGCCGGATTTAAAGCAGACGCGCTGCTTCCTCCAGTAGGTGGTTCCTAGTCCACTTTAAGATTAAGTTTAGCTTGTTTGAGGTACGGCTTATAAGTATAAAAATAAGTGGTGGTTGAAGTTGCAGAAGCACCGATCTTTTTTTTAAATGGAGGCGTCATATGTAGAATGCCATATGCCATCCATGTCGTGTGTAGAATGAAATTCCGCTTTAAGAGAATAATTTCCTTATTCTTAGCTGTAATGTGGTTGGACTCTATCCTTCTGCAACATGAGTGAGCCGGAAAAAGACCCAAATAAAGCCAGTATGAGCACGGCATCTGCTGGCCAAACGTATTGATAACTGATGGCATATAATATTTGTCTACTAACCAGGACTAGAAAGAAGTGAGTTCGCCCTTCTTCTAGGTTCGAGGTTGTGCAAGGACCGGAGCACTCATAGAGATAACGTAGAACGTGGCTTACGAACGCGTGGTTGCGACTGCCAGCGTGCTACTGTCGCCAAAGACTTCTGGCCATCGTGTAGACGCGGCGGCAAATCAGGTGTGTCAACGGTAAGGGCTCACAGCCCATGGGAGGTAAGGGCTCACAGCCCATGGGAGGTAAGGGCTCACAGCCCAGGAGGCAACTTGGCGGGAGTACGTAGCAGCGGTCGAGGCTGACCCCTGGAGCCTATGTACATTACCGGGCGGTCACGGATAACCTTTGCCGATCGCATCCCTTTTGTCGCCCGAGAAGTAGGTCCGACTGCTGCTGCTCCCTAGGCAGTTTTAGTAATGCTAAGTAGGGGAACCGAAATCAGATATAGTCAGCCACATGATGTGGGATGCTGCGGGTCAATTTTTTGACAATATTGTCGTTTTGCTGCTAAAGCGAAGACTCGTGTTAAATCAGATATACGCAATGCAATGTGATATACCACTTAAATGTTTGTTAATAAGTCATGATATTATTAAGCATATTACGCTTCGACCTTGCTATTTTAAAGTTGACCAATTTTGAAAGCTGCGGATTTTGTTGCGTGCAGTTCACCATCGATCTGGATCACCCACAGCACATGCTTACCGCAGTGCACAGCGGAAGAATTATGGGCTAGTCAAGATCGAAATCTAAATTCCAAACTACAGCCCACTTGCGTTCGCCGTAGAAGACGATCTATATATATATATATATATATATATATATATATATATCTATATATATATATATATATATATAAGTGGATTACATCAAAATAGCACGTGTCTTGTGTGTTACTAAATCCGTAACTGAAAACTAAATAGTGTTATGACTAGGTCGTTGAGAGTGTTAACACTTTGAAGGTTAATTAAAGCCGTGTATTCCACAGGTAAGTCACTTTTGGAATTAACCAAACCTACATGCTTTCACCAAAATAATGCTCTATAATTTGTAGCGGGAGTCGAACGAACGTGGAGAGCTTCTCACTCGTAGAGCTGCAGTCGACCGCCCGTGGGTAGAACCGATAACGAAGCTGATCGCAATGCCGCGCAGAAGCTCGAGGTTCAGTCTGATGGGCCATGAGGAATACCCACTGCTGCGTGCAGAACCCGATCTACTAAGCCAGGGGGTGATTAACTCCTTTATTTCTGGCGGTGTAATTATACTTTTGTCGTGTTTCTTTCGGTCCCTTAGTTTTGGCCTCATGGGAGCCAATGTGCTTTTAAATGGCTACACGACGGCTCTTGGAGAACTGATTGCACACAATTCGCAGCAGCATAGTAGTCGATTCTACGCGCCACGTGCCAGGTTCTGATTTTCCGCATATCGGCCCCAACCATCAACTACTGCCACAACTGGCTGGTAAGCCCGGTGACCTGTTACGAAAGAAAGCCCACACCCTTATCTATCTGCAAAAATCTACCATGTCTCCACGACCTGGAAAACTGCGTTGTGTTCGCCACCGTACACGGACAGGACACTCAAAATGCGGGAGAGTGTTTTAAACACTCTGTTACTGTAAATTTACACTCTAGCGTGCTGCTGAAAGTTGGCTGCCGTAGAGCTGCTATGAACCAAACGAGAATCGTTTATCTCTGGACACGAAACGGAACGTGAACTTATTCGGACTATTTGCTACAAGGTGTAGTAGTTGTGAGTAACCGTGAGCCACGACCCGTACCGTATTGAACCCACACAAACCCTGATTTCAGTCTGCTGATCTATCTGGACTAGTCTATCTTTAGTGGCCACTTAGTCAACCTACTTGTAGATAAAGTATCCAAACATAATTTAAAGCTGAAAAATTTCCGTTAATAAATCTAACAAAGTGATCATGCGGCTTGGACACCCATTTAATTCTAACACACTTCGACTCTCTTCTGCAAAATTCTATAATATATATATATATATATATATATATATATTTATCGGACACACCCAACCTACATGCGGCATGTAGGTCACTCCGCCTCCTTCTGTACGGTCTCTCCGTCGACTGTTTTCACGTTAACCACTGCCGTCAGCGACTACTAAAAAGAGCTGACGGATGCCAGCCACGCGATGCATATTTTCGTAACATCACCAATCATATTTAACTGTTTCCCAATCATGCAGTTATATTTATATGCAGTTATATTTATTAATTATACTATTATTCCATTCCTCTACCTGACAGTTCGGCCATTCTGACCTATCGATATCCTCATTGATCCTTAAAATAAATAAACAAATAAAACATTTGCATCAATCGATCAATGAAATAGTCATTTGACTTCAATGAAATCAACCAACACCCATTCGGCGATCCATAATTTTTTTTCATGACATAATCATGGTAGATATAGAGGCGTGGGACTCTGTCTCCCCGACGTTCTATTTTGTGGTCCCTTCTGAGTAGCACGGCTCGCGTTCACTGCTGCGTTAAATTGTCTGCTGCGTCTTCGACTGCTTGTCTCGTCCCTCCGAGCCGTATCAATGTCGCCTCCATGCATCATCACCTGATCGAGTTCCAACACGCTGGCATTCACTATTCCGGATGATAACCCGCCGGTTCGGCCTCTGACGTTGACAACTGTTCACTGCCGTCCTGTTGTCCATTCACAACCTCGCCATCTCTATCATGATCACCTTTGCAGTTTGGCGCATTAGCACTGACCTCGAGGTCACTCTTAGAGGTGCCCGGGACATTGTTACATCGGCGTGAGCCTCGCCGTTGCGAGAAATCTGACAGCTTCTGAATCCTACTTGTTGATCCGACTGTTGCCCTTCTTCCTCTACTAAGCTGACGCTCATCTATCACCAGACTCTCAGCTCTCGGATATTGTCCCTTTGCGCCTGCTGCACAACTGGTTCTGCTTTGTCAAATTGTCAAACTGTTCCCGATCGAACAAATCCTTGCCAAGAAGAATTGCATGGCCACACAAAGCTTCATCCTTAAGCACTGTCAACGCGACATCATCACGCATAAGTCCATCCACTCTTACTTGTGCCTTGCATTCACCGACAGGCCAACACGTTCCACCGACACCACGGACCGGACCCAACTCGCTGGGCATCAATTCGAGCCTAGTCGGTTGTGCTCTGCTGTCTGCGATATTACGGTTGTCACCGCTTCTGTGTCCACCTTTACATGCCACTCAACTCCGCTTACTTTTATCAACTTCACCTTTTCTTCCGCTTCCTTAACCTGAAGCGCTTCAATCTCCGACTCTAAACCAGTCGCCACCGACTGCAATCAGGGCCGTTTACATGATCGACTCACGTGGTTTGTTTCCCTACACCGAAAACAGACAATGCCCGATGTACATGCGGCACGTAGTTCACTCCGTGCCGTTCTTCTCCTGTACGGTCTCTCCGCCGACTGCTCTCTCGTTAATCACTGTCGGTGGTGCAGCTGCTGTACAGCCGTCAGCGACCACTAGAGGGAGCTGACGAATACCATGCTATGTCATGCATGTCTTAGCTGTAAGTTGCTCTTCCTCTCCTCAGTAACATCACCCATCATCTGTCAACTGTTTCCTAATCATGCAATTATATTTATACTATTATTCCATTCCTTTACCTTACAGTTCGGTCATTCTGGTCTATCGACGTCGTCACCGATCCTTAAAATAGCCAATTGACTTCAATGAAATCAACCAACACCCATTTGCTAGATCGAGAATTTCTTCATGACATTATCTTGGCTCCTCTAGTAAAATCGGCATATTATCGTCATATTGCACCTAGAATGATGAGTTTGAGCTAGACGTGTGAGCGGGCGCGATGTCTTGCTAAAATGTGTATGGCCCTACTTATTTTGACACGCGGACAATCCAGGGCTTCACAACAGTCAACGAAATTCGTTGGTGGCTTTTCATTATGATCATTTCACTAAAAGGAGCGTGGAGGAATAACGTCCCCCCCTCACTTGGCACCACACTTAACACTTGCATCTCGGTCGGAAACTTGGTCGTTCCTGTCATGTCGCAGGCATTTTTCTAGTGCGCGCGCCACTGGAATTTTCATTCGTTTTTTTTCAACTAAGCGCTGACCGCGAAAAAGATTCATTTTGAGAAAGAGAGAAGAAGAATAAGGACTAAAGACGCTTGGCAGCCTTATGTTTGAGTAAACACATGAGCCGCTCAGAGCAAGCCACCCTGGTGGCTTTGGTCTCGTGTTTAACAATCTAGGGGAACTCACCGGCCTCGGCTGGTCGTGAATTTTTCTGACTGCACTGCCTGAACACACCTACATATATATATATATATATATATCCTTGGGCTTTGTCGAGAATGATATTCTACTTCGTTGCTTAAATCATCTTTTTATTTGTATTTATTTATCAAGATCTTAAGCGTTGTGAAGTGCAGTTCCGTGAATAAACCACGTTTGGAATTGAAAAAAAATTATATTTATACATGTGTATAAATATATACAAAATAAAAAAAATGATTTGATTATGGAGAGAGCAGAGACAGCTACGCTTGGCAGGATTGCCCTGCGAACTATATTGGGCTCTCAAGGGCGCGCATAAAATCAGATGTGCAAACCTCTGAAGGTGAGACCAAAGATGATGGTAAAACTAAAACCAAAGTCGAAAATGGGCGCGAAATTGCCACCGAAACGGAAAAGGAAGACAATGACAGCATATGCTGCGAAGCATGTGCCATCGGCTGGTCGAGATGAGAATGCCCCGCAAGGGTTACTGCACCCAGCTTTTCGTGTAACGGTTTGACGCATGCTCTTGAGTTTGCGAGCTGTGGCCTAGAACGAGATCCATGAGAGCCGGCTGAGTACACGGCTCCCCTCTCAAGGTTTTGAAGTAATGCCACATATTCCGGAACTATGTGGGGGGTTAGGATTATGGGCTAGTTTTAAATAGATGAAGGTCACAGACTAGGTGTTGTTAGTTGCCGCCAGTTCCGATCGCGCTTTAGCGTTTCCGGAGCTCCTATACAAAAAAAAACATAGAATATGCAGCGGTCTACAAGCGGGCGGACCCCCCGGGACACTTGTGCAAAAGTTGCTCTTTCCCCTACTTTCACCCGGAGCGTGATCCGCGATGTCTCAGATGTGTTTTAGGGGTTTGCTGCATCCCTTTGGGCTAGCTCTCTTAGCTACTGTGTGTGCCTTATCTTTTTTTGGGCAGAATCTCAGCCAACTTTTGACGTCCACGGAACCGCTCGCGCATTACTTCGTAAAACGGACCCCAACAAAAACAAACATTCATCGATCGTGGGATCGAACCCGTGCAGCCATGTGTCTCCTCCGGTCGCAAGGCGCACGCAAATGCACCATGCCACTGGGCTCGACACTACTGCGTTTGTTTAACACCCATGTTTTGGTCGCTGTCGTCCCCTTGCCTACTGGAAACCAGTTAACACGGCCTCTGCATTTGCACAGGCAACCATCCCGCCTTCCAGAAAGCTTTTAATTATTATGACCGCAAAATCATTGAAATCCATATATATAGATAATTATACAAATCAGACAATGTGATGCTGATCTTTATTATGTCTTCTCCACCAGTACGGCCTGCCCATGTAGTTCGAGTGGAACCGATATTCCTAAATCTTTGTCTGAGGACAATACTGTTGCATTCTTCCTTCAATTGCTTTGTGTTAGATCAATTTTTTTTCACACTAAGATGTTATGCCCAGCAGTTTTTTTTTTAATTCAATGTAGCTTCAAATCAAAGCCGGCTGTTGTCCGCAAACAACAAAGCACGTTGGAATTTCTTCTCCTCGTTACCCTTTCATGAACTCGCTCCACCGCTCCCGGAATCCGACTCCGCTCTGTAGTAACCTGGTTTCGAATGCGTTTATGTAGATCATAAAGCGGATCGGATTTAGTAGACATCCCGGGGTGAAGGCCTTTCCTAATCTGTACATAATCTGAGACCTACGTAATACATCGTGTCAGAATCGGCAATTCAGTCTTCTTGTTGTTGGGCCATTGATCTGTAGGCATCTCGCACAGTTTTCCTCTATGTACTCTGATATACTCGGCAATAGTAAAGTAGTGGAGAAACGCACACCATTACACAATCCTGTACTCGCGATAATTCGATGGCACTAGTGATAAATGTATTATCCTCCCATCGCTGTTTACGCCTGTAGCCCGTTCGCTACACCCATTATTTATTTTCACCCATTCAGTAATGTTATAGCACAGGAATTGTAAAAACATACGGTGTAATAATACAGACGACGCCGTTACGTTGGGCGGTATGCTGCTAGATTACCCTTGGCTTTCTAATTGGTCACTTTTCTTTTGCGCACTTTTCCGAAAGAGTTTAGGCAGAGGAAAACGCAAACCTCCTCTGGCTAGAGGGCTTCGAACCTACAGTCCATTTTCGTCGCGTAGGCAATAAACCCAAACCCGTTCACGGCCGTAAAAACCCACTTCAGCTCCAGTTTTAATCTATCTTTTTCTTGTGACCGGTTTCAACGACGGCTGCCGCATAGTTTGAAATGAACCGTGCTAACCCCCCCACCTGCCTCTGCATATGTTCCGTCTGCCATTCGTAGTTTATGCGGAGCCAGTAAATATCTGACGTTCGCAGTTGCTTAAGCAATTATCTCTATTAGGGAGATCTGAGAAAGTCTTCCAGGCAAATGCATCAGGCTGGACTAAGCTACTTTCAAATAGATTCAAGTTGCAAACAAAAACTAAGTCATGCTGCTCGTTTCTGGAAGGTTTTTAAAGCGTGCATGGAATTGTAGAGCTCGTTAAAGCAAATATTTTTTCCAATAGAACATGGTCTCTGAGACGTCTTGTTTCGGAGTGAGAGTGAAATTACTACAATTTGTGACACTGGTGTTTTTGCCCGACATAGGAGCACAAAATGTGCTGTTGCGAGACAACCAGTTTCTGTCTAGGAGGACTGGTTGTCTCGCAACAGCACATTTTGTGCTCCTATGTCGGGCAAAAACACCAGTGTCACAAATTGTAGTAATTTCACGCTCACTCCGAAACAAGACGTCTCAGAGACCATGTTCTATTGGAAAAAATATTTGCTTTAACGAGCTCTACAATACCATGCACGCTTTAAAAACCTTTTAGAGACACCCTGTCTATATATATATATATATATATATACAAGTAGATCGAATTTATTAATAATGCCAATGGAGCGACAATTGTCTCCCGGAATATATATATATATATTCCATATATTAAGATGGAATACTTTAGTACGAGATTACTTCACGTGTGTAACACAATACTTAGCAGCACCATTAGCCTGCAATTCTACAGCTCTCTCTCAATGGCAAAGTTTAAAGCATCGAGGTTCTCGAGGTGAGTACAAGAAAACGCCAATTGCTATCAGCAGTTGCAAATATTACTGATATCCGGACATTTTTTCGACACCATTTCGGCTTCTAGTCGGGCGGCGCAGACTTTATTACTTCAATAGTAGAAACATTTACATAAAGCTATGCTTTTATGCCAGGCAATGCAAAATCCAACTACTCGAAAGAGTAAAACAAAAGTACCCAGTCTACGTTTTACCTCGTAGAGGATAAACCACCTGCTGAGCGACGAACAGTAGGTAACTATTCACCTAAGCGGTCTTCTTTGGATTTACAACGCGGTTCCAACTCAAATAATTGAGCGCTTGCTCATATTGGAATACGACACTATGAATCTGCGCTTTAAGGTAGCAGAAGAAGAAGACGGTTCCGAGAGTAAAGATGCAGGGCCAGTTACCCCTGGGTGCAGTCCGAGCGACTTCTGAAAAACACTATATATGGAGTACCATATTGTAGTGTCTACGTACGGAACAATAAGGACACTCACCGCTAGAGTTACCGGCCTTACCAACGCCGACGCCAGAATGACTTTTCAGTTTATTTCCTCCCAATCTGTACAACACTGTTGGCGCCCCCTGGTGGCACGTATTCCTCTGCCCCCTGGTGGCGCGCTTCTATCTATCTAATTCATCACGGATCATCGCTATCATCAATATCCATCTCATACACTACACATATATTTGTATTTACTGGACGCGGTGTGTAGAAACTCTTTTTGGCAGGAGGGAGGGGGCTTTTGCATGTTTGAGCAATACTCTAAATATGTACCTAAACACACATATATATATATATATATATATATATATATATATATATATATATATATATATATATATATATATATATATATATATATATACAGGTAGTTCAATAAGTTCTTAGAATGAGCTTTTTAGAATTCGAATTTTGGCACGCTTTCACCGCTAATAGGAACTGCAACTTTTCGACTGCTAGCACTCAATATATTATGGTGATTGGCCCTTGCGATTTCGTTTGATAGCTTTTCCCGTGCAACGTATCGGCGTGATTTTTAAAAATGGAGAAAAAAGAGTTTCGAGTGGTTATCAAGCATTTCTATTTCAAAGGTTGGAATGCGACCTAAGTAAAATTGAGTTAGACGAGACGTACAGTGACTCTGCGCCATGTTTTGCCACTGTTTCCAACTGGATTAATGTGTTAAAAAGAGGTCGCAGGAGCACCGAGGATGAACTTCGTCCAGGAGGCCAAAAAACGGCAACTGATGAGGAAAACGTAGAGAAAGTGCGAAAAATTCTTGGCACAGATAAGCGAATGAACATTAAGGAAATAGCGGAGGCATTAGAGATTAGTTTAGGCAGTGTGCATTTTATCCTACACGAAAACTTGAAGATGAAAGAGCTTAGAGCAAAATGGCTGCCGCATTTGCTCAACCAAGGCCAAAAAGACGCGCCTGTTTTGGCTTTACAGCGAAATTTGGCCAAGATGTCGAACAATCTGTCGGATTTTTGGTGCAGATTCATGACCGTCGATGAAAGCCGGGTTCATCACTACACTCCCGAGACCCAAGAAGCATCTTGCCAATGGTGTGCACCTGATGAAGGACCTCCGAAGAGGGTGCGGACAACGGCATTGACCGGAAAGGTGATGGCTACAGTTTTTTAAGACCAACGTAGAATAATGCTGGTCGACTACCTTGAGAGCTGTAAAACGATCACAGGAGAATATTATGCAAGACTGTTGGACTGCCGTTAGCAAGAACTCATCGTGAAACGGTCCGCTTTGCAGAAGAAGGTTGTCCCATTTCACCAGGGCAATGCTCCTGCACACAAGTCCCGGCAAGCATCGGCAAAACTGGCCCAACTGAGGTTCGAACTTATTGAACAACCCTCCTATTCTCCAGACCTGGCCCCCTCTGATTATTTCCTCTTCGGACATTTGAAGAATAGTCTCGGTGGAAAGCGTTTTTCCAGCAATGAAGAGGTTAAGGCTGCTGTCAATGCCTATTTTCAGTCTAACGACGCGGAATTCTACTCAAGAGGTATGAAAGCTCTGAAATATCGGTGGGAAAAGTGTATTGAGCTTCTCGGGGAGTATATCGATTAAGAAAAATTTAAAAACATGATTTGGAAAATTCTCGGTTTTCATTCTAAGAACTTATTGAACTACCTGTATGTATATATAAACACGCTATAACATCTGTGTTTGCACATACATTGGTCGTCGATTTTTTTCCGCAAACGTATTGTAGACCATGTAATAGCCAAACGACTGTGATATTAGAGTAAACAACGAGGCGGGACACAAGCTATTTTGCAGACAACCATGGCCGAGATAGTTTCGTCGATCGTAGCCGAGTACCGTCCGCTTGCAGTGGCGACCATCGCCGTTATCGTTGGAGGTCTTCTTATTCGTCATCGAGGAGCCAATATCAAGGAGCCTAGTACCCAATGGAATCTTTTTGCAGGAGTCATGCTTATTTTTCATTCTTACACAACTGTTCTAAATTGGCTTAGTGCGCATTATTCGAAGCTATATGATAGCCGCATCTATCAACCTCAACACTTGAGGTTGTTTGGCCTAGGGTCATGACAACTGAACTGAGTCTTAATCTCAAAGCCTCTCAAACACGCACAACTGTAATGTCCGGCACACCGAACAAACTAAACAGCCACCGTAAAAGATTTGTTATCGTTGCTGGCAAGCAAGAAACGTAGCGATATGCTAAGGCTTACGAACGGAGGAATTGATGCGATGCAGCTGTCATGCCTAATCATCAAAGCTTAAGACTACCGAGTGTCCACCTATATCGAAAAGCTGCTGTTAGTCTATCGGTGGGTGATAGCTGGTAACAGTCAGGCCTAACACAGAAGACTCTCCGGCTTCCACGGTTTTCAACGGCGCGCACCTGCGAATCAACAATACGTACCAACAGCATGGACCGCTGAATGTACTAACTAACCTTATGTTAAGTGCTCATAAATATACTACGTCTACGAAAATAAACTACAGTAAGTCTTGGGAAACGACACGTCTACGAAAATAAACTACAGTTTGGGAACGTCCTGGGAAACGACTACAATAATAATGATGTTATGGAAGACATTTGTTTTTGGAATGCTGTGTTTTTTTTTCTCGTACACCTAGAAAGCTTCAACGCTTCCAACTTCAACCCGTGCTCGCTTGATCCACCCCTCCACTTTCCCACCGAAATGTGCCCAATGAAGTGGTCATGCGGTCATGAGTTACAGCGTGACCAGTCAGGCATAAGGCGACACAGCGTCACGCCACGCCTGGCTGGCGTGACCATTTGTTGACGAACATAGGCGGCGGCGTTTTCTTTTACAGCTAGGCCTTCAGGCTCAACAATTCTCCATCGCATCTACATCAGGCTAGCATCTGCTGTGCGTGTCAGGAATTTTCGCCGCAAATTTCGTGGCTCACTCTATGCGGCAAACCACGGAATCTTGAGAAAGACAAGTTGTAGTAAAGAGTGAGAATTACAAGCTGCTAAGTTTTAGTATTGTTCGCAATCACACAACTTGCTTGATTGATTAGAAAAATTCGTCGTCGCGAGTTTAACACTTCGCCTAAGAACCTCGCAACCGCAGTGTTGCGGATCCAACAAGGACGTTTTCCGTTCTGGACGAACGTTACCAGTTGTTGATGTGGCGCTGAAGCATCTCTCTGTTGAAGCATTCTTCCGAAAAGAAACGGCTCACACTTCAACGAGCAATTTTAGTACGTAGGCACCAGCTCACACTTCAAAGCAATATACGTTCGTAAGTACTCTAGCTGACTGGACTAATCGTCGTGCCGTGGCAAATCGGCAAGACTGTTTGATACCCGCTTATGCGAGCTGTGAAATAATTCGAAACTACTTCAGCGATGAGAGGACGAGACTTTGACCGTTGTTGCCTGTTGGCAAAAACTGGCGCACAATTATTTGTGCGACTGGCATTTTTCGTAGTGGCTGCGACACTTGAACGGACGGTGGTATGCACGCAACTGAATAAATAACGAACTAGAAGAAATGCACGGGTTCAATTATCGCAAGAAGCAATGCTGGAGGTCGGTGGGTGCAGCACTGACGAGCTTCGACGCGCATTCGACGAGTATTCGCTCTTACTTCCTTACAGGAGGAGCCTGACAGAAGTATGTTTCACAAGACACCGGGTCAGTGGCTAAAACTAATGCTAGTTTTGGTCGGGGCTGTAACTGCGACGATCGGCTGGTTCAGCGAGAGCTTTCATGTCGAGCTGATTGGTCTTTGCACGCTAATTTTGTTCTCGCAAGCCCTTATGTACTCGTAGCCGACTGTGTTTCTGTGCTCGGTGGCCATGTGTGGATTAGCCTTGCCATTCGTTTAAAAAACATTCGCAACGTCGTCTCGTCCTGTCATTCAAACGACCCAGCTGACATGCTTTCGCGGCATGTGCAGCAGCGCAGAATCACTCACGCCAACCGCTCTGCTGGAACCGTTGTGTCCCACACGCTACGGCATTTGTTTGAGTTATTAAATTAGTTATTACTAATTACTAGTTAGCGGTTAGTAATGATTGGGCTGTGGAAGAAGGTAAAATTATGATGTCAACTAGAATCTTCGCTGGATGTTCGTCGTCAGATGAGAGAGAGAGAGAGAGAGGTTGTCCCGATAGAAGGCACTCACTCCGTAGGTAATGGAGGGGGTTCATATTGGCGATATGGGTGCATAGGTCACTTTAGGCGCCTTTGATATAAAAGGGTGACATGCTTAAGTAGGCATACATGTCAAGCGAATAATATATATATATTTGAAACAGTTTAATCAAAAATAACACTCATCGCTTGAAAAATCTGTTTGTAATACGGTACGTTTCTTATAACATGTTAGTTCAATTAAAACTAGATTACAGAACAAAACGAGGTTTTGTTCCTAGCCTATTGGTGAGAGTAGTTAACACGCGCTAAAACTCAAACACGACTATCGGTTCGGTAGTGTCATCGGAAGGGAGCAAACTAGCACCACTAGTTACTTATCATAGAGACAAACCGGTGTTTCCGACTAGATAACTACACTCGTCGTCAAATAGAGACGATTCCGTGTTTACCGACACATTTTAAGTTGAGCTGAGAGTCAACATGCCATAAATTAACTTGGCCAAACCTACAGAACGACACAAAGTGTTGAATGTTTTACTGAATGCGGTGAGTCAGCCAGAAGACACACGCCAACACTATAGTCATCGCGGTAAGGGCGGGTTTGAGTTTAGAGCTATTTTGGAATCTAGACATAATGAACGGCTTTGTCGAGAAAATTAGAGAGAATCTTTGGACAAATTATTGGATACATCGAAATGTTGTTACCTGTAGTTCAGCAGCAGCGATATTGCATGCTACATTTTAGACAAAACGCTTTCTAGGCAGTCTAAGGTTAAACACCTGCTGTTTTATAAGGAAATGACAAATATCCTAACCTGTTGCGGAACAAACCAGGTTTGGAACGTATCAAAAGGCATGGACCGGCGATATAAGGCGATAGACTCACTCCATAGAAAATGTCCACCCGGCCACAGAATCTTTTCCTACATCCTATATACAATACTTTTCGGGCTGAACCCCAGCCAAGATTTAACGTCCACGGGACTGCTTTTCGCAATGCTTCATAGACGGACCTTCATATATACAAATGTGCAACGGTGGGGCTCGAACCCGCGCATATATGTGTCTTCTCCGGTCGCGCGGCGCAGGCGGAATTTTATATATGCATAGTTTAATGTCATCGGAATATACTTTCAACGACACCTCTGATAGTGAGAGGTCACAGATTGCGTTTTTGTAGAGAATATACTACAACGAACCAAGTAACGTTCCCGGAGGACATCTAGATGACGCACTTGCACTTCCCGAAAACGTACAATTCATTTATGCAGGCTAGGATGTATAACAGGCTGGGAATATGCTAATTTTGAGCGCTGTGAGTGGTTGTAGGGTAATGCTTTTAGGGTATTTGGCGTGAACGCTAATAAAATAACTTCATTTTTGCGAATTCTGTTCTAAACGGCCAGGTCGCATCTTCTGGCCGGCGTTATATGTTCTTCGGAGAAAACAGAATTTTCTCACGAACACGACTGTGTGTTTAGTTTCTGCATATCTGGAGGACTGATTGTCTCACAATTGCCCATTTTGTTCTCCTATGTCGGGCAATAAGACTAGTGTCACAAATTGTAGTAATTTCACTCTCACTCCAAAGCAAAGATGTTTTATTGGAAAAAATATTTGCTTTAACGAGCTCTACAATTCCCTATATCGCCCTCGAAATAGTTTCGGATTACTCTGTATATTTGACAACGACAATACGTTTACATTAATCGGCTCGTTATCACAACTTCTACAAAGGCTTTTTAGAAATGAATGTCTTTGATCACTCGTTGAACTGACAGTCCAGATGGAAAAAGCCATTTTTATATGTTTAGGTCCCCAGCGCACAAGCGTATTTAACACTAGACGGAATGTAAGATTTCAGCAGAGAAGAGAGACAACTCTCGTCTGTGGCGCCAGACAGAGCCAGTCTTGGCTCACTAAGAACTTCCACGCATTTCACCCGGAGTGACAGACTGTGCAGACAACGTATCCATAATCGATCCTATCAAAGATACTACTCTGGTCGATGCATATACAATGAAAGTTTTTGTTGGCGTGTATGTACATGCTTCAAATTGTCTGTCATTTCTAACAGTTGCGTGCATGTAGAGCGTTGAGGCGCACATTTGTGCTAGAATGTACCGAAAAGGTTATTTGCGATCATAAGTCTGACAAAAAACGTTGTGTTTAAATATCGCATTCGTAGAATCCACAAGTCGACCTTATGGGTGAGGCGGAGGCTACTGGAATAGGGTTGAACAATTATTTGAAATGAGATACTAGTAGCTCAACCTTCCCTTTATCTGTCCATGCCGAATGCGAGGCTAAATTCAGGGTTAGCGAAGGTTTGTTGCTGCTGAGAGCCGAGTTGGCGAAGCGAAACAGGGAACAGATGTCCATGAGGGTTAGGTTTATCTCGGTGAAGATGCGGAGACGGTTTGTTGCGTTCTGGAGTTTCCACTGACATGGTATGAAATGGATAAGTAATGATGAAGGAGGTTTACAGTAGGGTTCAACAGACTTTGCATCTTAGATACATATATATATATATATATATATATATAACGTAATGTCATCGGAATATACTTTACACGATACCTCTAGTAGTGAGATGTCACAGATTGAGTTTGTGTAGAGAATATACCACAACGGACTAAGTAAAGTTCCCTGACAACATCTAGATGACGCACTTGCACGTTCCGAAAACGTATCATTTATTTTAACACGAATGTTGTTGAGATCGAATTATGCTACGTCTATGCAGCAAGACGCATCAGAGCGCATCGCGCAGCAGTCATATTGAGTCTTGAGAAATTGTAGAATCGTGAAGCATACAAGGCGATAAACAAGCCGCACCTAAATTATTAGGAACAGGAAGCATTCTCATAAAATGCTATTGTGGTACGCGACAAAAAAGAATGAACTGAGAATTTAAATTGAATTAAAATAAACATGGTAGCTTTTCTGACGTAGGAGGTGCATTGCCTTTTTTCTGGCGATTTTGCGGTGGAAACCTTGCATCGAGACAGCTCTTTCTAATCAATATTTTGCCATGACCTCGACGTATACGATATGATGTTCAAAACGCCTTTTGCATAACAAGCGTGGTACGTTTAAAAACTAAGAGTTGAAACTTTATTTTTTTTATCGAAATGCAATTGATTAATTGTCTTTATGTTTAATCTTTACGTTTGACAAGGTCGCCGTATATAAACCAAAAAAAGAGTCCCTAAGAGTTCGCTCGAGGACAATCTAAGATAGCCGAATGCTGACACTGAATACAAATGATGCCTAATGATAAATACTTTTTATGGGAACTTGGTATCAATTGGATCATAACTACGTCATAATGACTATAATAGCAATCTATAAAAAAACATAGTCTATTAGAACATTTTCGTGAGTTTGATCTCCGGCAATGTACAAGAGTTGGTTTTAATGCACTGAAACTGTCTTAGATCACGTTTGCGGTTTACCGTCTTGTTCTTTATTTGTTCTCATTTATTCGGCTTTGCTGGTAGTTAGTACAATCACCTACACCTTACACATTTGCCCAAGATGCGCAAATAACAACATTATCACGAAATTAAATCATTACGTTGGTTGACTTTATATCGTTCATTTACTAACCCACCCAGTAGTGATGCAACGTGGAGGCAGTAAGTGGCACGTTACCTTACATAATACCCCACATATGGCTCATGGTAAACCTAAGCTCTCCTAAGTTTTGTTTGCAATAGCTCGCCTCTGTGAACAGTTTGTGATGAAAGCTGTGTATTGCGTAGTGGGCAACGACATGTTGGTTCCTGCGGTTGACTTTTCTCCATCTGTTTGCACACACAAGTGTCTGCTCCCCCGATGCGTGACGTTCTCGGAATGGCGCCGGTTGTTGCTAGCCCGAACCCCCACCTCAAATCCTCATGGTATCAGCTAGGCAGGAGATAGGTGACACGGTTTTGTGCCGCCCAAAGTGCGCTTCGAGCAGGAAACCTTGACCCTATTCTACTGCTGCACGTGTTCTTGAAGTTCGTAGAGTCCTTTCAGGTTATGTTGACACCGTGTAGGGGAGGAGATATCGCCTAAGAGGCGCGTTGGAGTTCCCCTAGTAAGTGCAGTGAAAATGTGTGGTAGACATTTTATGGTAGTGTATCAATCGTTTGTCACTGTGCCGCCGCCTTCCTCCAGTTGGAATTTCACCACAATGCTACTTGGAGTGGAGAAGAAGGTAGCGACCATCACCTTGCCAGCTGGCCGTTAGCGCTTTACCTTTTGTGCAGATTTTGGGTCCCTAGTGATCGTAAAGGATCTTATGCAGAGTCACGGTTTTCAAGCCAAAAGTATACTGAGACACATGTTATGTTTTCATAAATAGCAACTTTCTTACTGGCCACATTTCCCTCATCCGTAAGTATTTTTGGACGTACTTTACAGGTTTTATCGTACAGGTTACATTTTTCCGACCGTCCTTTCACACCTCTCTTGGGGATACGGTCGTTCATCACCAGTGGTCGATCAAAGCTCGTTGAAACACTAACGCGCTTGATCTTCGTTAAAAGTTATACAAAATAACCACGTTCCGTTATCCCATACGGTACGCAGCACAATTTTTCGTGCGGTTGTTCTGCCACCGACATGGTTTGTCAATGTCTTAGAGCGTTGCCTTTGGGAGAATCAAATGGAACGTTTTACGCAAACATCAACAACAAAAATGGCGCGATTCATCAGTGTCCTAGATTTGAACTTTCCCTGCGCTACGTCAGAAAACGCAAACATTTCTTTATTGCCCTGTGTAAGGGGCTCAAACGAAAAAAAGTACGAAACGAAGTGTATAACACGATTTACACACGAATGTATTCATTTTTTGTTTTTAATTTTTTTAAGTAGTCCTTTACTTCAGCGGATAGCAGGTATTCCAGTTTCTCACTGACTTCAATAAGCCTTTCTGGGTTGACTCTCAGCCAAGATTTGACGTCCATGGGACTGCTTTTTGCATTGCTTCATAAACGGACCCCCATACATACAACTGTGCAACGGTTGGGCTCGAACCCGCGCACCGTGATATGTGTCTCCTCCGGTCGCGAGGCGCAGATGAATGCAGCACGTCACCGGGCTCGACGTATGGACTGACTTATTGGACACAATCTCCCTCGAATACGGCCACCATCTGGCGACGAATATTGGCCGCTTGAACACTTTCCGCAATCTCATAACTGTAATAATCCTCAAGGGGGATGTTTATCCCCCCTTCTATACACAATTTTTAAATGTATTGTTTATTAACCAATATTTGGTTTATGCACGTATGTGCTATAGCTCTCCTAAGTAACTTTCATCAGCGACTTTGCTTTTGTACACTGTTGGAGATGATACAGATCACATGATTTTCCGCATAGGTTGCATTCACACTCGGTTGATATCTCATGCCACCCATTTCGTATACATATCTTCATATGAACTCCATGCATTGCAAACCCAGTAACGAAGTATCTGTTTCTACAACATGGGCTCTTCCAGTAAGTAGTCTGTAGCCATCGCTCTAGTCTCATAAAAACGTCAATCAACATCCGCAAATGTATACTCCCATTCGGCAAGATGATTCTCAAAGGCCTCCGTTTTCGGTAAAGCATAAGTTGCCCTGAGCTCCTCCACAAAAAGTGGTGTCGACGCCAACAGATACACAAGATGATTGCGGCTAGTGCGGTGAACTACTAGCACTCTTTTTAGAAAGCTGGCTTTAGTTTTGTCAAGTACTTCCAGATTTGCTTTTGATAGGTGGGGCCATATGACCTGTATCCCGTAAGCAGCAGTCGGCGCAATATTTGAGAGCGACATCTAGTGACAACCGATGAGGCTCTGGGATATTATGAAACGATAAAATGCCCTTACGAGCTCTTACCTTGATATGTTTAGTGAAATTAAAACCCTGCGTTGAAAAGATTACTCCAAGACAAAAAAAAAAATTTGAACAAAATCTATTGGTGCTGAGCTTAAGCGCAATTCGTCTTTTTCTGCGAGCCTACCTACGCGGCGAAACTTCATTGCTTTCGTTTTTGCTACGTTTATCACTAGAGCATTTAGGTCAACAAACTTTTGAAGTGAAGCAAGCGATTGCTGCAGATGAAATCGACTCCGGGAGTAGAGGACGAGGTCATCAGCATACATAAGTGTACTAACTTGCGGGTGTCGACGCTGGATTTTGTCTGGCAGATCGCTCACCAATATTGAGAATAATAGCGGGCTAAGATTATCGCCTTGTGCAACTCCTATAGTCTGAGTAGTAGGGGTGTGTTCAGTTACCCCGTCGTCGATGATTACATACCCCTCCTGCAGCATAGCTTATAATAACTTTAGTATTACCGCTGGAACACCACATAGCGCTAATTTCTCTAGAATTATTGTTCGTGACGCCGTATCAAAAGCCGCCTTAAAGTCTACGAAAACAGCAAAAAGAAAGTTACGTTTAACCCGGAGAGTCATTTGAATACTATTGAGAAGCAAGCCGTCATCGTCGACCTCCCTCGCCTTAAGCCGTGCTGCTGCTCTGGCAAGCACTCGGTATTTTCTAAAAAATCTTCTAGTCGACGTGCTACCAATGCTTACAATACTTTGTAAATGACGCTTTTCTTTGCTATGCCACGGTACGACGAAGGTATCAAGGGATCCCCTTTTCCCTTCGGTAACACACTTAGAAGGCTGACTTTCCATTCTTCAGGTAAGTGCGATGCCTTCAAGATTTCGTTGAAGAGAGAAGCAAGACAAGGAGCCAGAATAATCGCCTGCTGCAGATGTTCATTCCGAACGAGGTCTGGGCCCGCAGCCTTTCCTGACGGCGCTTTCATTATCACATCCACAACCTCCGAGATACCGATAGGGCGAACCAGCTCCTGTCGAGTTTTGGTTGTCCTTTGTCCCCAAACGGAGACGTATATCGGGATGCAACTAGAAATCGTTGATGAGCTGGCAAACATCTGTCGAAAATAACTATGCAGCCTCTCAGGTGATACTGGACAGGCTGTTGACCGCACCTCGGAGCGTAGCCATTTATGTGGATGATGCTGGGACTGTCTGAGAAGCTTGTTTTGTGCTTCTATCTCGTGCTCCAGTTTAGCTCTACGCACTGCTTTTTTATAGATCCGACTGGCATTCGTATACAGGAAGGTCATTTCCGGACGACTTTTTGCCAAGATATACGTCTGAATCATACAGTGTTTCAGAGATCGGCATTCTCGGGTATACCAACAGGTTTTTCGAGGTTTACTCGGCTGGGGACGCACGCTGTGCAGTATGACATTTTTAACTTGTGTTGCATATACTTCGACATTCAGGGGGTTCGGAACAGGGAGAACATTTGGCGAGAGCTCCAGTAAGCGGGTTGAGTCAACGGCAGCGTTTAAGCGTTGGCCTGCTGCCTGATAATGTACCGTAAGCGACATTGCAACAGGAAAATGTCGTCTAGTACCAAAGGCCAGAGTGTTTAACTGCGGACCCTCGTACCTGATGCTATCGTGTCTGGTGTTTGTGGTGAATATATCTATCGTAGACCTCCCTTGTGGGGCTACATAGGTCGGTTCCTCGGCTGTGGAAACCACCCACATACAACGGGACGCTAACGTGCTGATAAGTGCGTCTGTTCTAACATTTTCCGGTTTGTCGAGAGGGCAGTTGAGATCCCCGCAAAGCACTGTTGTTTTGTTAAGGTCGACTTTGTCCAAGCAATACACTAACTTTTCCAAAAACTCGGGAATAGCTTCCGATGGACTAGAATACATTGCAATTATATTTATGGAACTTCCTGCAAGTACAACGCAGTTGTCCTCTGTGTATAGTGCTTCTATACCATTAAGCTTACTGTTGTATAGTACAGCTACTCCACCGCTTGCTCTTCCAAGGCCTTCACTCCGTTGTCCAAGGCATTCTATCAGATACCAGCCAGAAACAACAGTTGATTCCGTGGCCCAGGTCTCAGTGAGAACCAGCACGTCATATTGAGAATCCATAGTCAGAGGAAGAAAGGCCAAGGTTGATTTTATATTTTCGCAATTCCAATGAAAGAAGGTGATTTGATGTTGCTGTTTCTGGCTCGGTCTTGAAAGGTCTTTCGCCGGACACTACCTGCACGTGCGTGTTTTGGTCACGAGTGCCCTTTAATCTTACATTTTCCGTCAATATCTGGAGTCACCTCATTCGTGGAGACATGAAGCGCTTCTCGTAGGGACGCTTCAATTGAGTGCCGGAGTGCATCTCCGATCTCAATATCTTCCGGGTGCTTCTTTGTTTTAAAGGAGCTCGCTGATCCCAACAGCTGCGAGAATAAAGATGGCATTATTTTGCCAATGGCACTGGTGATTGCTGCTTGTACTGCTTCTACGATACAAGGGATAATCTTATCCATGATAGATTGGACAAGACCATTGCTATTTTTGGCCACAGGTGGTCTTTTTTTCAGTCGGCGCAGTTTGGGCTCCGAGCATCCTGCTCTCTGCGGGGTCGTTGGTTATTTTAATTCCGTTCTTTACTACAGAAGACCAACTGCGTTTGGAGAAGTTATCCGAAGCGTGTACGTAGGCTACTGGAGCGCAGAGTGGAATACTTAGGGCTTCCGTCTGCCTTTGTTTTATGTTTCGCGACGTTTTATTTAGCATGTCCATGCGGCGCAACCTATGTGGGCAGGACCCCCAGGTGGCTTCGTGGCAACCATTGCACAGGCAGCAGCGGGCTTCTGCCTTACAGTCTTTCCTTAAATGCTCTTGTGACCCGCACCTCCGGCATCTCGGTTTTGTCATCTTGCAACTGGTGACTAAATGATCCATGCTAAAGCATCTGAAGCATTGCATTGGGTCGCGGTACAACATGACCCCGTGTTGTTTAAGTCCCAGGCGGACCTCGCTGGAAAGTTGTTGCCCGCAAAGGTCAGAATAACATGCTCCATTGCCGTTACAACATTGGTGCTTGGATTCTTTGTTTTCACTCGGACTGCTTCGCAGACTCCATACGATGTGAGAGAAGCTAATATGGCTGCTTCGGATATAGAAGGGTGCACACCAGAAATCTTGCCTTTTACTGAGGAGCGAGCTCCGCTTATTCTCGCAGATATCTTAACTCCCGCCAACTCTTGCAGCGATAACAAAGTACCTCTGTCAACCTCGTCTTCTACTGCCATAACGAGTTCCCCAGTTCTAGTAAATCGAGGTTCTTCAACTTTGCCTTTGATGTGTTGCGCAATGCAGTGACATACGTCATTGAAACGCGTCTCCAAAGCGTTAACATCAGCTGTAAGTATTACAGCCACCTGTTTGGCGAGTACCACCTTTGACCCACGCAATCGTTTGTTGCGCGTCACTGTTTGAGATCTTCTTTTTCTTGAACGTCGGTAGTGACTGTTGTTACATCGTCCCTCTCTTCAGTAAGCGTTCTCTGCGCCACGTCCTTATTTTCCCCCGTTAACGCCCCCTCGGTTGTTTCGCTGGTAACCTCCGTGCTCGCTGGAGAAGAATCAACCTGCGATACACGCATATCTTTGTTCCGAGTGTCTTCCACCGGGCTTGATGCCGCGCGCTTCCCACAACTCGTCTTTAGATGACAAGCTGGACCGCCCGCATCGCTGATTGCTTCATCAATACGTTCATCCGACACTACTGCACGTTCTGCATGCATGGGCGTACGTGGTTCGGGCGGCTCCTTTCCTTGCCGTCTCGGTGGCGTTCGTTTCACAGGCATGACCAGCTGCTGCGCCGCGCCTGTTTACAAACAAGATATTGTTTGACTACAGGCGGACGCAGGCCGCGTTGAGTATGATGTTCGATATTATAACGCTGAGTATAGCGTTCGATAATGATTAAGTACCGAGGATAGAAGCTGCAGCGATGTCAATGATAAACCTAGTGATGATGGCTAGTGGTGGTGACGGTGGCAGCGATGATGATGACTGTGGGTGATGGTTAACTGAGGTAAAGGGTGATATTGATGATGGAGGTGTACTAATGATGATGACGCTGAAGGTGTTAACTGATGGAGAAGATAAAGCACAAAGATGATGATGATGATGACGAAGATAGTGAAAGTGTACTAATGATGATGTCGCTGAAAGTGGTAACAGATGGAAAAGTAGAGCACATAGATGATGATGACGATTAGGATGGTGGTGAAGACGCCAATTACACTGATGGCGATGATAGTGAAGATGAAGCTGACGATGATAAAGTTGATGATGGCGATGACTGTGGGGTGCTGATGCTAACAAGTGATGATGAAGTTGAGTGGTGCTGATGATGATGATAATTGTTTAAGTGGACACCGCACGAATAGTTAATTTGCATCAAAGTAAGCAGCAGACTTTTCGCTAGTCGATTCTACTAGTCTCAGAGGTTGCTAAGCTCGTGGATGCTTAAGGATTTCTTCGCCAAATTCTAGATTTAGCAGTACTTTCCAAGAGCCACACACAAACACGTCCGCAGCGTTGGGATTGAACAGCTGTTCACTTCCTCTCAATGGCAGTTACACAATTTTTGTATTGGACATAAATAAGTACCTGCCACCGGGGGTCAAATATATTGAGTATGCTGATGACTTAAAACTGTATTATCCTATTTGCTCTAGTGACTCCCACGCTGTTCTGCAGACACCTGTCGACGGCATTGCACGATGGTGTTCTGAAAACAACATGATTCTCTCACCCTCTAAATGCATTGTACTGAAAAATGGTGCACTTGACTTTGACTATAAAATTGACAACTGCATTTTACCGACCCTCTCTTATACACGGGACTTAGGCATATATATTACGCCTGATCTTAGCTTTACCAAGGTTGTGGAGACATCTCTGCGCACAATAAATACTATACGTATTCCGCTGTTTCATTTTAACGACTCTTCATGTGTACATTCGCCTTTACAAATCTCTTGTTCTTCCTAAACTCACATATTGCTCCCCTGTCTGGGACCCATATCTGTCCAAATATAGGAACTTGGTGGATGGCGTCCAAAACATGTTTCTAAGACGCCTGCAAATCATGCATTTCAACTTATCTGTTTTACATCAAATACGAAAATTTGACTTGTTAGGACACTTTTTTTTATGTACGCTCCTATAATAACCTAAGGAGTCAACGATCAATCACCTCAATCGCCGTGGCCCGCGGTGAATTCGTGAACGGACTGCTGTTTGCTTGGCGTATGGCCAAATGGGCCTATGCTAATCCAAATCGCGCTCGCCTATTTGGTGATTAGTCACAATTGTCTTACGTGAAGTATGTATATTGATACCAACCCTTTCATGTGAAATAAAAGTGATGTTATGTTAACTGTCTCGCTGCTCCTCAATCGTCACATTTGGCGATCGGGACTCACGGATGCCTTTACACTCACTGCCACGTTAATTGGATGAAACACAAAACTGCCGGCTTCTCTGCTCCGTCATGCGCCCGACGGCCCCGCATGTGCACAGAAAAAAAAAAGGCCGGACACTCGATCGGCGACCCTAGATGTCCTGTCTTCTCGGACTACGTTATCCAAATACGTCATATTTAAATACATTTCAACTAGCTTGGTTGTTACGACGTTTCACACCTCCTCTGTATATGATAACGACGACGACACAAGGGCACTCCATATTTGAGTGCGTGCCCGATTCAGAAATTGGCGATGAGAAGAAGTATGGTGGTGTCAAGTGAGGTTCGCATCGCCAACGTGTCTAAACAACGAAACGACCCATCATCCAAAGTCGAAGTCGCGCTACGCTGTAGGAACGAAAACGCGTTATTGGCTCGATCAGCAAGATTATGCAGCTCCCTGAATGGATAACGGGTGTACAAGTGTTGGCGTTCGAGACGGCGATCGTTGGAAGCATAGTGGCTGTCGTAGCCAGGATAGCGGGTGGGATTTCAGAGCGAGCGATGCAATCTACTATCATGTTGCTTCTGGTCGGCTGTGCGTTAACGCGAGCCTTAGCGCACGATTCGGGCTCGCACGGCTCTCGTCCCTACGGTCATCAACGGAACCAATACTACCCAGTAACGTACGGTCGGTATACTCATTAGGCCTGCCTCATAGGTGAATTAAGTGCAGTCGCGCCTATGATCGGTGACTTAGCAGGGCCATAAGGTCGAATCTGCTAGAATCAGCAGCAGAAGCAACAATGTGTCCTTTCAGTGCACTCGGCGAGAGGCTGCCAGCGCCGTGCCAAATTGTTCCCCAGCGTTGCCGTGTCGGCGTAACGTCAACAATCGTGTTCAACAGTCGTGTGCACTGTGAATACTGCCAACTTAAGAGCCCGTATACCGTATGCTGCCCATTCAATACGTACGTTGACATTGAGTGCGCAGCAGGCCACTTAAGATCACAGTGGCAGTTTTACGCCTAAACAGAGCGCCTTTTGGACAGAAGGTTATATATATATATATATATATATATATATATATATATATATATGCATGTATCTTGCGCACCGTTGCTAAATTTCGAGACTATTCTACATTACTTACGTACGCTTGTAGCTTACGCTGCAACTATGGTTGAATCGGCAAAAAATACCTGAAATTAAATAAAGCAAAAGTGCCCTACTTGTGCGCACATATTGAATGTGCCATTCTACGAAGTTAGACGAAACAAGCATGAAATAAGTAGCTGTAGCATTAACTGCACTTAATTGGCTCTACTAAATATGAGTCTTTAGTGAAATTGGTTAGTTTGGCCAGCATTTGACGCACGACGTAGTAAAAATAAATTTGCAAATAAAAATAAATTTGTGTATATATATTTATATATATATATATATTTATACGGGGCAGACCAAGTAGGGGTTTCAGTATTTTCGAGATCAGAAAATGGAAAAATGAAAATAGGGTAATTGCGAAAAACCTAGTAAGCAATAGCATAACGGGGCGTTGAAATTGTGGCAGCTTGTGTAAAACTGGTAGATGTAGAGTCTACTTACATCATGAGAGAACAAATGATGATTGGAGTCGAAGCGGTGCCAAAGAAAAGCACCGAGGACTCTAGCGGGGAGGGAAGGTTTAATGCGAGGTTGCAAAAGAAAAACTCAGAACGATCTGAAGCGTTTTTGGACATATTAACGGGGATATGATGTTGGCTAGACAGCAAGCCAAGCCTAGATACTTTTGAGTGTAGCACCGTTTTTGTCACAGACGGAAATGTGTATGATATAACATTTTCAAGAGAAAGTACATAATTTATAGGAGCGGAACTTAGAAAGCATATACCCATGAGGATGACATTCAAAATAAGCAGCAGTGGAGAGGAGTGTAGTAGTATGCTGGGGACCGGGACAAACTGGATAGTAGGATTTCCTTAAGGGGAAGTGTATCCACCGAGGTAGATTCTTATAGAGTTCATATGAACGTAAGCTGGTAAAGCTACGAAACAGTGCAATGATTTCGTGTCACTAACGAAAAATAAGACCCTGGCTCAACGACCGGTATAGAGCAGCAGAAGTGCCAACAGACTAGCCAGGGACTACGTGAAGTTTTTTTCCAATAATGAGGCCGTTTGCTATAATGGAGAAAAAATACGCAAAGGGCATACAAGAAAAAGAGAAGTATAGGGAAAGCCGGGAATTAAAGAAAATCGACATAGGAATATACCTTACGGTAGCAACGAAAAGCACGGCCTGGCGAGCAGCTGGATATAAGAGTAGATACCTAACTACAGCGTTTGCAGCCCACGGGTTTCATAACGTGTTATGCAGCACAGAAAAAGTCTCAGGAGCGTTGTAGGTGCACAAGGTCTTCTGGCCAGTGTGACAAATATCACACCACACCATGTTCAGCAGTGCTATCGATAGCTGAACTAGCAAGATGAGAGAAGATCCAGTAATGTGAAAGAATCACTAGTTGTGTCTTATGTCTAGTTGTGTCTTAAACACCAGGAAGACCAAAGCCATGAAATTCAGGCGTGGAGGTCGATTGGCTGCCAGAGACGTTATACGTTGCTGCGGCCAACCATTGGAGTCTGTGAACTCTTTCCAGTATCTTGGCCTTCGGGTTCATTATACGGGAACGACGTTCACAGCGCATATAAACGAAACAGTACGGAAGGCGCTTGTCTCTCTTTACGGGAAAGTAGGTAATGCCCGAAGACTGTCCGTTTTCTCAGCAGTGAGGCTCTTCATGATTAAGATTGTTCCGGGGCTGATGTATGGCATTGACAGGGTGTGGAACCACCTCACACTGGCGAATTTTAACCAGCTTGAGAGATGTTTCTCATTATACGAGGTGTGTTCAAAAAGTATCGCGACTTTTGTGTTTTTTCAAAAAATATTCATTTATTCATGAATATCTATTTTGTCCCCTTCAAAGTAATCCCCATGAGATTTTATACACTTGTGCCAACAGTTTTTCCAATCTTCGAAGCACTTCAAAAAACCATTTTTTTTTAAATCTTGTTCAGCTCCTCCTTCGATGCCGTCTTTATCTCGTAAAGCGTAGCGTAACGTCGTCCTTTCATGGGCCTCTTCAGTTTAGGGAACAAGAAAAAGTCACAGGGGGCCAGATCTGGGGAATACGGTGGCTGCGGCATCATTAGTGTGTTGTTTTTGGCCAAAAACTCGCGCACAAGCAACGATGTGTGAGCAGGGGCGTTATCGTGGTGCAAAAGCCAATTTTTGTTCTTCCACAAATCCGGGCGTTTCTGGCGGATTGCTTCGCGCAAATTGCGCATAACTTGCAGGTAATATTCCTTATTGACCGTTCTACCCTGTGGCAAGAACTCATGATGCACCACGCCCCTGCAATCGAAGAAAACTGTCAGCAAAACTTTCACATTCGACCGAACTTGGCGCGCTTTTTTCGGTCTTGGTTCGTGCGGCAGCTTCCATTGAGATGATTGAGCTTTGGTTTCCACGTCATAACCATAAACCCACGATTCGTCACCAGTTATGACCCTCTGGAGCAAATTTGGGTCGTCGCGGACAGAGTCCAACATCTCATTAGCAATGTTCATGCGATGCTGTTTTTGGTCGCAATTGAGCAATTTTGGTACGAATTCCGCGGCGACCCGTCTCATGCCCAAATCATTGATAAAAATCGAATGGCACGAGCCATCGATATGTTTAGGTCCTCAGCAACTTCTCTGACGGTGATTCGACGATTGGCCAATACCATTTTCTCCACTTCATTAATTTTTTCGTCTGTTGTTGAAGTGCTCGGGCGTCCGGCACGCTCTTCGTCGTTCACATCTTCTCGGCCTTCTGAGAACATTTTGTACCACCGATAAACGTTGCTTCGGTCCAAGGTAGCTTCTCCGTATGCCACAGTCAACATTCGGAATGCATCCGCGCACTTAATTTCGTTTTTCACACAAAATTTGATACAGGTTCTTTGATCCATTTTTTTGAATAGGTAAAAATCGAAGACGATCCAAAACACGTGCAAGCAAAGCAGCTGTCAACAATTAAGTGAACATTCAAAATGGCCGAGCTTGTCGGCATAAGTGAGAGACATGAGTACCAACATAACGCCACAAAAAATCGAAATTCGAATATACGTAACCCGCGAAAATTCAAAAGTCGCGATACTTTTTGAACACGCCTCGTATATGAAGCGAGTGCTTTCCTTGCCTATTCGAGCAAGGAGCCGCTTTGTATATCTCATGTCAGGTTGTCCACCGGCTACTGAAACAATCCGACTAAGGCTGAAGATGCCGCGTACAGTACCATACGAATGTTTCATTTCTGAATGGGAAGCTAAAGTCGAACAGGCCAGACGGGAGGTCGGTGGTTTGGACGTTTTTATTGCCGTGCACCTTTGGTCTGGTCCTGCATGTGACAGTTGCCACGTATACACCAGGTACATAGTGCATGGTTATCGCTACCTGGTATGTTCAAACGCAGTCTTTCACGAGGTCTCGTACTCCTCGTGAAAGGCTGCGTTTGAACATACCACTTTTTACCACCATTTTTATTAAGACGAGCACTGCCGAGTGTGCAAATGTATTGTAAATGATTAATAAATCATCGCAATCGTATATATGTATATATATATATCCTCATGGTTTATTAACACACAGGTTTGATAAATTATATTCAATTATATTTGTTTCACTCATATTGAGTATAATATACAATTCAAGATGTTTCTTTATAATACTCTATCTTCTTCACGCTTTCGGCGAGAGAAGAAGTGCAACATTGTTTTGTTCAGCGCTGTGCATTCCACTGCATGGTACTTGACACACCTCTGCAGGCAGAACCGGCAGGTACCTAGTACATACACTAGGTACATTGTGCATGGTTATGACTACCTAAAATAGGTGCCATGCAGTGGAATGCACTGCACTGGACAAAACAATGGACAAAAATTGCACTACTTCTCTCGCCGAAAGCGTGAAGAAGATAGAGTATTATGAAGAAACATCTTGAATTAAATATTACACTCAATCTGAGTGAAATAAATATAATTGGATATAATTTATCAAACCTGAGTGTTAATAAACCATAAGAATATATATATATATATATATATATATATATATATATATATATATATATATTGCGATGATATATTAATCCTTTACAATACATTTGCACACTCGGCAGTGCTCGTCTTAATAAAAATGGTGGTAAAAAAAAAGTTGTCACGTGGAGTTAAGAATCAGCTGTCCGTTTCCTTGCTTGATGGTAGCCCCCGCTCTTATGGCTTGCCAGTTTTCTAAAGTGGCGCTATGGCGTGAATGCGGTTAGATGGCTCAGTGCCTACAGTGCAGATCAATCGCCTGTGAGATAATTTCTCACAGTAAAGAAGGACTCTTAACAATTCTAACTCTGCTTTGTGGGTGTAGAAGATGAAGTCGGTCATGCGTTTGTTCTCACATCTAGAAATAAAGGTCTAGGCCGCTTTTCCTAGCTCAAGGTTCCTTGCAAAGTTAAAACGGTGAGATCCATAAGATTCCTCTTCGTGACGCCGAGCCCCAAGAGCGTCCTCGCAGATTCGGAGTCCCATACACCACTCATAGAGATAGTGATGGATCCGAGTCTGCGAGGTTTTTGCGGGTCGGGGAGCGCCGCTTTTAGGAACTCGACGTCAACCTCGGCATCTAAAACCCAGACCTCGGTAGGTGTTGTTATTACGAGGTCGGGCTTTAGACCCGGTGCGCCCGGTCGACGGAATACTCGCTCACGAACCACCTCATGACGTCTCTCGCAGACGCGCCACGCGATCACAGACGTCGTCATGTCTCTTTATAGTTTGCCTGTCTCAGGCGCATGACAACGTTTGTTGTAGCCCGGGCGTCCCCTGGCCAATCTGGCACGCGCTGGTGCGTTGATCCTGAGCTTTAGTAGGTTTAAATACTCCTTACAAGATAGGTAGGGCATACCCTTAATCCAGTAATGTACAAAGGGCGTTTCGTGTGTGCGTTTTTTAAATGTGCCTCATCGAACGTGTTGTGTAGTTGTTGAGACCAGTAATCGGTCTCTTGTGTAGCGGTCTCAATGGAGGTTCCCAAGCGCTCGCAAAGAAGTCTTGTTTTTGCAAGATCTTTTTTGAAGTGGCCGGTGGTTAGCATCCATTGGACCCCAGGGTGCGTGGCGTGTTGTAGTGCTGTCAGACGGGAGAGGCTTTTATTAGTATTAATTTCAAAGCCTCGGGATTTCAAAAGGGAGTCCGCAATATTAAGGAGCCGTTGGATAGTAGATTTCGTGGAGGCTAGGAGGATGAGATCATCCGCAGAGGCTAAGCCCATAAGGCGGAAGTCATCAGTAAATTGGTACCAGTTATTAGTTTTGTCTAATTTTGAAAGAATGTCGTCGAGAACTAGATTAAATAAAAGGGGGGGGGCAGAGGATCTCCCTGCCTAACACCCCTAGTTGGCCGAAATGTGCGACATTCTTGTCCAAATTCGATTCGCATCGCATATAATTAATGAATACCTCCGGGTATCCGCGAGTCCGGAGTGACCACAGGACGGAGTCATGACTCACCAAGTCGAACGCCTTACGGAGGTCGACTGAGGCGAGTCTGAGCTTACGTCCTGCAGACTCGACATATACATATATATATATATATATATATATATGAATATGTCATAAGTAAGAACTTGTAGAACTACCTGTATATATATATATATATATATATATATATATATACAGGTAGTTCTACAAGTTCTTAAAATGAGCTTTTCAGAATTCGAATTTTTCGCGGTTTCACCGCTATTGGAAACGGCAACTTTTCGATTGCTAGCAGTCAAAATATTATGGTGATTGGCCGTTGCGATTTCGTTTAATCGCTTTTCCCGTGCAACGTATCGGCGTGATTTTGAAAAATGGAGAAAAAAGAGTTTCGAGTGGTTATCAAGCGTTTTTATTTCAAAAGTTGGAATGCGACCCAAATGAAAACTGAGTTAGACGAGGTGTACGGTGACTCTGCGCCATATTTTGCCACTGTTTCCAACTGGATTAATGAGTTAAAAATAGGTCGCAGGAGCACCGAGGATGAACTACGTTCAGGACGCCCAAAAACGGCAACTAATGAGGAAAAAGTGCGGAAAATCGTTGCCGCAGATAAGCGAGTGAACATTAGGGAGATAGCGGAGGCCTTAGGGATCAGTTTGGGTAGAGTGCATTTCATCCTGCACGAAAACTTGAAGATGAAAATGCTCAGAGCAAAATGGCTGCCGCATTTGCTCAACCAAGGCCAGAACGACGCGCGTGTTTCCGCTTCACAGCGAAATTTGGCCAAGATGTCGAAAAATCCGTCGGATTTTTGGCGCAGATTCGTGACCGTCGATGAAAGCTGGGTCCATCACTACACTCCCGAGACCCAAGAAGCATCTCGTCAATGGTGTGCACCTGGTGAAGGACCTCCGAAGAGGGTGCGGACAACGGCATCGGCCGGAAAGATGATGGCTACGGTTTTTTGGGACCAAAGTGGAATAATTCTGGTCGACTACCTTGAGAGCGGTAAAACGATCACGGGAGAATATTATGCAAGACTGTTGGACTGCCTGAAGCAAGAACTCATCGTGAAACGGCCCGCTTTGCAGAAGAAGGTTGTCCTGTTTCACCAGGACAATGCTCCCGCACACAAGTCGCGGCAAGCAACGGCAAAACTGGCCCAACTGAGGTTCGAACTTATTGAACAAACTTCCTATTCTCCAGACCTGGCCCCCTCTGATTATTTCCTCTTCGGACATTTGAAGAATAGTCTCGGTGGAAAGCGTTTTTCCAGCAATGAAGAGATTAAGGCTGCTGTCAATGCCTATTTTCAGTCTAAAGACGCGGAATTCTACTCAAGAGGTATAAATGCTCTGAAATCTCGGTGGGAAAAGTGTATTGAGCTTCTCGGGGAGTATATCGAATAAGAAAAAATTAAAAACAAGATTTGGAAAATTCTTGGTTTTCATTTTAAGAACTTGTTGAACTACCTGTATATATATATATATATATATATATATATATATACAGGGTGTTGCAGGAATATTTGAAGCGCGATCTGTGGAATTGTAGAGCTCGTTAAAGCAGATGTTTTTTTCAATGGAACATGGTCTCTGAGAAGTCTTGTTTCGGAGTGAGAGTGAAATTACTACAATTTGTGACACTGGTGTTTTTGCCCGACATAGGAGCACAAAATGTGCTGTTGCGAGACAACCAGTCCTCTTAGACAGAAACTAAGCACACGTTCGTGTTCGTGATAAAATTCTGCTCCATTTGAAGAATATGCAAGGCCGGTCAGAAAACGCCCCATGGTCGCTTAGACGAGAATTCGCCAAAGATGTAGTTCTTTATTAGCGTTCACGCCAAATACTTCAAAATCATAATCCTACAACCACTCACAGCGCTCAAAACGGACATATTCAGCCAATGCGCAGTTTTTCGGCGGGATGTTCAGATTAAGTGCATAAAAAATGACGCGCTGCGGCTGTCGCGCGACACGTCGGCGGTAGTGAACGTCGCCACACAGTCATTTTACATGCACTTAATCTGGACATGCCCTCCGAAAAATCGTAATTACTCTGCAACCACAGCTCGCATTGACATATGTTTGGTACCAAAATGATCGCCATGAATTGCGCATTGGCCGAATATCCGTTTTGAACGCTGTGAGTGGTTGTAGGGTTATGATTCTAAAGTATTTGGCGTGAACGCTAATAAAGAACTTCATTTTTGGCGAATTCTCTTCTAAGCGACCATGTCGCGTTTTTCTCGCGAATTTTATCACGAACACGACGGTGTGCTTAGTTTCTGTCTAAGAGGACTGGTTGTCTCGCAACAGCACATTTTGTGCTCCTATGTCGGGCAAAAACACCAGTGTCACAAATTGTAGTAATTTCACTCTCACTCGGAAACAAGACTTCTCAGAGACCGTGTTCCATTGGAAAAAAACATCTGCTTTAACGAGCTCTACACTTCCACATATCGCGCTTCAAATATTCCTGCAACACCCTGTACATATATATATATATATATATATATATATAACCATCTCTCGTGAATGTGTCTAATCGTCACGATTTTGGGATTTTCTCAAGGAATGTGCGTTGTGGACTGTCTTCCAGGGCATCTTTGCAGAAAAGGTATGTTTCTGATAGGGCTTTCTCTATTTGGTAGAGGTATGATTGGAAGTTGCCATGCCGCGTAAGAACCTGTTTAAGGTTAGGTCCTCTTCCGGCCTTGCTATCCATGCCTATATGTTTGGTCGCAGTTTGGTTGGGCTTTTTCCGGAGCCGGCACCGGAGGGAATGGCGTTCCACTCGGCTTGCCAGTTTTCTAAAGTGGCGCTAAACGCAGTTCGTTAACATGCGTGAATGCGGTTAAATGGCTCAGCGCCTACCTCTTAACAATTCTAACTCTACTTTGTGGGTGTAGAAGAAGAAGTCGATCATGCGTTTATTTTCACTTCTAGGAATAAGGGTCTAGGCCGCTTTTCCTAGCTAAATCTCGGACTCGACACTCAAAGGATGTCAAGTAAGAAGCGTGTCGGTGCAACCCGTAGCGAATCGTTCAAATACTAAACACTGAACCGAGACGGGAAAGATTCGATACACCAATTGCATCTTCTTTTGGTGTATTGAGGTGTTTCTGTGGTGAAGTATGTGAGGAAGTTGGCCAGACGTCAGATGTAGATGGCGTATTGCAGGCGGTGCGGTTCTCGCAGGAAGACTCACTGCATCTCGCAAGCAAAAAAATTTAACTAAACTAAAATAGAGTTTATCGTCTGGTGATCATTAGAAAACGAAACTGCAGCAGAGTTTCTTAGAGGCTCGCTGCTTCCCGATGCAGAACATCCGGCGACAGAAGGTCCGTTCTTGTGTGGCCTTCGTGAATTAGAGACGCATGTAAGGTGCTTTCGATTTCAGCTCTGGGGAACCTCCCGATGATAATACACAGCCCATCCCTGTCGTTTTCAAAAGGAAAACAATAGAATACACGGAGTCCTAACATTTCAAATTATGTTACGGGAGTCTAAGCAGCTCACGTGTCTGAGGCCGGGACACTTCGCCGACAGGTGCAATATCCTTCAGGTCCTTCACTCTCGGACATCTAGCTGCAAGCTGCTTCACTACAGCGAGCGGGTTCACCTGCCTGCTCTCGTCTGGCCTTACCAGACCTTCGGGAACGAAGCCGAATCATATTCGAATTCCACACACTGTGGCACGTAAAGGTGCACCAACCGACCCGGCCCAGATCATTGATATATACAACACATAAGCCCTGCCTGTAGACAACACGTCTCAGTAGGCTTCAAACCAACCTTCTTATGATAGCGTCGTCCATGGGTTCTCTCAGTGATGACTGAGAGATCCCAAAGATAGCCCGATAGCCCCACCCCACAAATAATGCAAATATCCGTAACTTTTTTTAAGATGCGCGTCGGTTGGGCGTGACTGCCACTTCTGGCTATTGCGTCTCGTCCCAAAAAGATTCAGAAAATAATTCTTCTTGAACAGGTCCCCCTTTTCGTCCTCAGGACTCATCCATTTCTTTAAGGGATTGACCTAGCCAATCGATCCGACAAACGCTGCCGCCTGGCACACAGCAATAAGCGTTACTACCTAAGCGTTACTACTACTAAGAGGATCTCGGGGGGCCTCCTCAGGTATACTGGCCTAAGCCGGCACTGCTATTGTCTCCTTAATGCTTAGCATAGAGAACAAAGCAATTCCCCTCTTTAGACAAAGCGGGAGTCGCTGCATCTGAGGAGCTGTTTGATTTTTTAACGCTACATATACTACACCATTCTATCAATATTTATATACAAACCCTCTCCTATATGTGTGGTATATGATATAAATCGAGGTAACTTCTGAGCGCGACTTGGCGGGGACACAGCAGGGATATATCTGGCCAGCGCGCAACGTGCGTAGTAGAAAACGAAGTTCAAGTCTATCGCGATAACCTAAGACACCTGCTCGGTAGAGGAATGTTCATTATTCCCGCATGGACGACACGCGCTGACGTCATGCTGTCCCTTGGCTGCATACTCGGAACAATACTTGTGATCTCCGGCAAGTCTTTAGGCATGTACAGTTGGGATGCGACGGTAGTTAACATTTGTCTCCACAGTGTGGCCTGCATAATAGGTGCACTCTACGGCCTAGGAAAAGACTAGCGCGTTCCGTTGGACATCTGTGTACGGCCCGCAAGGGAGCCGTTACGCTCAGCCCTGCTTTACAGTCTTACTTACTCTGCTGGCCATATATACTGAACGGACTCCACTGAACGGCCGACGAACGATCGACGATCCTACCTGTATATTAGTGAATTTATTCCTCGGGCTAGGGTTTGATCGGTGCCAGCGGTGATAACCAGTGACGACCTATATCTAAATGTCACCTTCAAATCTCTTTATACTGCTAAAACTGCTATTGCTGGCATTGCTGCTACAATGTCGCCGCCAGTATCTTCAAAATCACCAAACGTATCTTAAAATATTCGCTTTTCCAACACCACTATCACCTCTTCTGCTAGCTCGCCGGCACTGGCAGATTAACTTGTTTACAGTTGTGCATGGAAAGCACGATCATACTGCATTTACCGTCGTGCCTGGGTTCCCCTGCCTGCCCACCTGCCTGCGTCGACATACATGCAATCACCAGCAGCCCCACATCACAATCATACAAGATTTGACTCTCGTATGAGGATGCCGTCCTTTTTAGGAAAAGCAGCGAGCAGAAAATTGCGACCATAATAATAGTAATATTCACCGTCCCCCGTCGTATCCTTATCAGGGACAAGTATTGACGTTACCAATAAAGAAGAAAGGTAATATTCAATGTCTACAGCTTTCTAACCGCTTCGCAAACGCCTCATGAATGTGTTCTTGCTGATGTGTCTGAAGACTATACCTGTCAATTATCTTTTACGGGCCTAATAGCGATGCCATGTCTCTCAGGTGGCATCGTAACCGCGTACATATGGGGAGAATATAGACGCACTGAAGATATGAAAGGTGAGTCGATATGTCACGATTAGATCCAGGACCGGCGGCGGCGTGGTCTAGGGGACTAGTGCGCTGGTCAGGGTTGTCACCTACCCGGGTGTCGCCGGTCCGATTTTTGTTGTTGATCAAATTTTCTTTGAGCGATGCTCATTGAGAATAGATGATAAACCATACCGCTAAAAAACAGTGGCCATGCTACCGCAAGGGCTGTTGGGGAAACCCTAGATATCTCAATCAACATGATGACTCTCGGTGCATGCAGTGAAGATTTACCTCACGGTAAGTTCCAAGCCCGCAGGGGACGGAGGATGATCTAGAAGTAGTAACAACCTCCTTAGAAATGTCTTAATTTTAGACCCAAGACCGCAGAGCAAATCGAGCCGTCAGATAGTCAAAATAAACTGTTACGCTGAATGAGTGAGCGTGCTCATTCATTCAAAGAGTGTTTAAGGATGACAGTGACTTTCAGGCAGACCTTCAGAGCGGCTTGTGCCAGCCGATCGCGAGAATGACCACCTACAATCCTACCGCTATTACAAACGGCAAATTTTGTCGAAGGCAGAGGTCTTTTAGCTCGTGTTTCAGCCCACTGGTGATGCTTTGGCTGCGTTGTCTTCTTAAAATAGCTCAATTTAATGTAACCAATTTTGCTACAAAAATTATTCTTTCTAGGTTTGTCTGGGACTTCAGAACGGTACGGTATGATGGTATGTTACACACTTGTTTGTGGTACTGTGTAGTAAAGAAAAAATCGTTCCGCCCATAGCGAGCTGACGGAGATCTGAATGTCAATAGAGCAGTCGTTTTTAAACCTGTGGCTGACACCTCGTGGCTTTAATCCCTCGGCGGCTTCCATTGAACAAGCAGTCATCATTTACTCGAGGATCGTTAGGGGCCGGTAGAAGGGGTTCTAGGCATACTAGAACCCACTTGTCGTTAGCATTCGCTGCCTAGAAACGTATCATTTTCGATAGTTAAGCTGTACCGACTATACAACCACGCGTATCGACACAGCTATCTTCATCATCGTTAGAGGCCTCGGAGGAGGGAAGCTTCGAAGTGCCTTATCGACGACCTAACGTCGATTGACCTGAAGTCTAGACAATTTTTTGGGCGAGTTGTCTGCAATTTCTAAACAAATTCAGTCATTATTAATTCGCTTTATTCAATGAAAGTTGTTCAGTCTGTTAACATCAGGTTTCAATGGAGTTGGCGAGTTACTCGCCATGGGAACATGGTTTAGAGTTGGTTTTGTCGCTACAAACTTTAGAAGAATATTCTTCATCACAGTCATGTACCACCCTCGGTGGTCCGCGAATATTTGAGTAGTATGGCATTTAACAACGCCCATGCTGTGACGGCTTACTTTGCGCACCACTAAAGACAAAGGCATGCAATAGCTTTAACGCTTTTGATTAACTTTGTGTTGGTGCGCTGGGCAAACCGTTAAGATAACCGTCGAGGGTCGACGCTTCAGGGGTATCATAGCGTAATGTTAATAACACGAATCTGAAAAGTTTTTACTTAGTTCTTATTTTACTAGTACGTTTAAGCGTTCATTTCTCGAGTGTGCAGACTCCAACACGTGACTCCAACAATTTCCAGTATTTTTTTTTAACAGGGTAATAGGTGTGACTTTAAATTTTCATTGAAGTTGTTTACGGATTTTAAACAACGCAAGCTAACCGGAAGAGTGTTCCACTCGCTGACAGCTCGCACGCCAAAAGCTTGGCTGCCCTTACTGCTCCCATGCATGCGGATCTTCAGTGTGACCGTGTTAGATGCCCTGGTCTCTCTCGCCCTTCCAAGGCGATCAAGTTCTAGTATCTTCGGCCAAATCTCATGGATATTCTTAAACATCACTATCAAGGTTAAATAGCGCATGGTATTTTATATATCTAATATATTGTGTTGTTTTCTCTTTCGACTGGCCGATCCCCGAAACATACGAAAAAAGAGCCCTGTGCCACACTCAGTCGCTCCGCCCAACCCTTACTGCATGCAGTCCAGAATTCCGATCCGTACGTAAGGGTACTCAAGAAAAAAACGTTGTAGAGCAGCTTGTATGAAGATGCTCCAAATTGGTTCTTGATGTATCTTGATAAGTTTTTGATGACAGCAAGTCGATGGATAAGGGTTTCTATATGCGCGTTGCCAGAGCGCTTGCATCTACTGTTACACCCAGGACCTTGACACAGTCGCTGGGTTGTATTAGGTGGCCATTTATGATTACAGGTAGCATTCGAGGAATGGCGTAACTCTGTCGGAAGACCAGTACTTAAGTTTTCTTTGCATTGATAGCAATACGGTTTGCTGCACACCAAGCGTTGAGGACAGTGACATCCTGCATCATCACCCGGTGTACCTCCTCACCAGAGTGCCCAACATTTTTAAAAGTGCTGTCATCAGCATAAATGATAGCGACTCCTCGTGCGACCCTTTCCATATCATTTATAAAGCAGAGGAAACTAGTGGGCCAACGCACGAGCCCTGGGGTATACCTAGCAAAACCGGGAGCAGTTCCGACCGGGTTCCCCCCATGTCCACAAGCTGGTGACGCCCGAGGAAGTACGCCGATAGCAGTTTAATGGCGTGATCGTCAAAGCCCAGGTGCTTGAATTTGAGTAGGAGAATATCTGAACGAACACAAATGCGCGTCTAAGATCTAAAAAAAGTGCTGCACAAAATAGTCCTTTATCTAACTCGAAACGGGTGCCTCAACATTGCCATGTGCCAACAACAACACAACGGGCGAACACCATTTTCTCTAATCCGCAATCTTTGAGAAATTGTATAATGTAAATTAAGCACGTTTGTAGGAACTCAACAGATAACATGAAAGGCACTAGGAATAAGCGAATCTGTTAAGGCTAGCAAGATGGACCTGAGCGCGCTTTTCAGAAGATTGATTTGGTCATGCGCCTTAAATTTAGAGTCGAGAGGTAAGACCATATCACTTGGGTACTGTAGGGAACGGTGAAAGGGATCTTTAAGCAAGAAATACTGACGGCATTCTCTAATGATCGTTTATAAAGGTATCGGATACAGTAAAATTATTGTAGTCCTTACTATACCGTGGAATGATTTATTTAATGTACCTGGAGAAGTTTGTCTCAAGTGGAAAAAACGATTGCTAGGTAGAAGAAATGTGAAAGGAATTATGCAGTCCTTTACCACCAAGTGGACTTACTCGCTTCCAGCTCCTCCACGCCGTGGGGGCGTGGTCTAGGGGATTAGTGCGCTAGTCATGGTTGTCATCTACCGGTCCCCGGTTCGAACCCTGTTGTTGATCGAATTTTCTTTGAGCAATCTTCATTGAGATTAGATGAATAACCATACCGCTGAGGGTCAGCGGCCATGCTGCCACAAGGACTGTTAGGGAAACCCTAGATATCTTAACATGTCCGGCTCTCGGTGCTTTGAAGATATACCTCAGGTTGAGTTCCAAGCCCGTAGGGGACGGAGGATAGTCTAGAATTAAAAACAACCTCCTTAAAAAAATGTTTAATTCTAGCTCCTCCACGCCGAAATATTATTGCTTTTGTCTTACTTACATTTATCTCCAACTTGTTCCGAGCGACGTAGTGCTGCAAGTAAACAAGCTAAGGAAAAATAGATCAAAGTTATTAAGCATGTACGCCTACAAAGATAGGCGCACATATTTAAGATTGAAAACAAAACGCAATTCGGGAAATCGCTCACGAGTGCCGACAACAGCATGAAACCGAAATCATCACCACACTGATTTTCGCCTTGACTCCTTTAGAATCTCGGAAACGCGTGCGGGCTTTAATATCACGCTACACAGGTAATTGAGTTAATCATTCAAACCCATTCTTACACACAACACGGTGTAAGAAAGTAGCCAGCGCAAGCTTATCGCTACCACAAAAGAAAACTAAAGGTAAATAATATACAATCCTATTTAACTTCCGTAAACCTTGTCAACCTCCAATCAGTAGCGAGGATTAAGTAGGGAGCATGTACAATACGAAACATATTGAGCAGGATATTTGTACAACGAACTTCATGAAGGACGTCCAATACGGACGACGAAAAAAACCTCAAACATAGCATCGCTAGAAGAGACTGAACTTAATTGTGCCAAATTCCTCTATAAGATGACCACCTAGGGCTCGTTAAAAAATCACGACTTGGTGAGTACTTCGTGATTTGCCACAAGATGAAAAGAAGCGTGTCTTTTTCAATAAAATTTCTGACTAAAATCGACGAGGGCAGGCCTTCTATGTCCTGGAGACCGTCACGAGTAGAAATACCTAGATAAATTTTATCACCATCTACTCAAGTTTTAGAGCTCAGAGTGTGCACCCTCAAAAGTGAAGCAGCAACGGCCGACTGACAGAGGATACATCCAAACGTCGCCATACATCCAGAAGGGAAATTGAAGTGATCGTCGAAGTGCAAGAAGGTCGTACGGCGACTAGCGATTTAGGCGAATCTGTACTTAAAGTTATCAAGGTAGAACTAGAAAACTCAGGAAAACAAGATTTGGGGTCTTCAGCTGTGGATACAACCACCCACATGCTAAATTAATGTAACGTAGTAATAACGTAATTTTTCCTTAATTTTTTGTAAGTCTATGGCATTAAACCGTGGTATGAAAATTCCCCTGCAGTACTGCTATGGCTAACTTCAATGAACTTGATTATATTGCAGTCAGGTTAGATTGATGGTATTCTCTGTGAGGATTACGTAGTAATGTTTGTAGCATTTTTTTTTGCATCAAGGCGCTTGCCACGTACAGCAACAGCAGCAGCCACTATCACCAAGTTCCTCTGTCTGTACGCCTAGACATTCTTCTACGACATTCAACTTGGGCCGACCGTAACCTCGGTGGTCATATCTCGGTAACGAGCCGCACGTCATGCTGCCCCGCTAAAGGAACTAGCAAAACACCTAGTCGCTTCGTTGCTTGTGAAAATACGACGCACATACGACATAACAAAAAAGTGTATACAATGTATCAAAGAGCAAGTGAACACGCCAAGGTACCTAGATGCACCCGACACTGACTAGCAATAATGGTATTGCCCTTCTGCTTGCATTGAAGGCGATGAACGGAGTGAAAAGAGCATTCCTTTGCGTATTCTTATAAAAATCTGCATTTTTATTCAGCGCATTTGGCAGGTTCGTTACATTGAACAGCGGAATCTCTACCTAGCTCTTCACTCACAAATGTAAGCCATCGTCGTTGGATCGTGTTAAATCACTCGACATGTTACTATCACACATGACTCGATGGCCGACCGCCCGTAAGCCTGAAGGTAGATATCCGCGTCTAGTATCTCGTCGTCATCGTCGGCGTCATCGTATGCTCGCTTGGCAAAGGCATCTTCTTGAAAGAGTTTTCTTCGATAGTCTGCCACAGCTGCGCAGTTCCAGCACTTCCTCCTCTCGCCTCCTTTGTTCTCCGGCTGGCCTCTTCGTTTCCCGGTGGGAGCGGCCTGCTTGTTTCATCGTACACCAAGCCAAGTAGGTTGCATATTTCAACAAAAAAAAACAGTATCGGCACTTTGAAACTGTCTCGGTAAGTAGGACCGCTGTGCACAATCAATCCCCGGTCGGCAGCCTCAAGGACGCCTATGTTGAATACATGTTGCTTCACATGTGCGTTCACATGTTTAGAGACTGTAGTTTCTCCCCGCCAATAGTTCGCCTTCGGCAATTATTCTTCTTCCTTCATCTATTGAGGTGATTATGTCCCACATAGAGTGACACAGGTTATCAGCCTAGGGTACAGTCTAGTAGTATTTGTCTGATTAGCACTTAGTAAAGCGACCGTTTAGAACACCACAAACGACAACACCTAATATTTGACTGAGTGCCACCCACAAGTGCAACGGGAAGTGCGGCATTACTGTATCCGCTGAGTTTGGATACGTCGACTACCGTTTATGATAATTCCGTTTGTTTTTGTTAAGCTAACGGCACTGTCAAAGAGCTACTGTTTGCGACTCGTTCAATTTTCCGTTTCATCTTAGGAGGGTGCGTCTTTATCGATTTCGTTGTCCGGGTCCACGCGCCTTGTCACTTCGTTCGAAAATCCTCAACTCAAAAATACGATAACCGACTGATGTTTTTGTTAACAGCAACTCTTAAGGAAAGTGGTTCTTCTCTCTGCACTCTGTATGTACATGTACAAACATGTATATATATATTTATAATTTTCAAATGCTTTCAGATATTCGCCCGCGCAGATATCTTAAAGCATTTGAGATTCTCAGAAAGCAACGTATTCCTCTTGTCTCTTTCATTACGCTTGCGTTGCTTACTAATTTCACTGAACTTTCGCTAGATAAACTTTGTTGCTGTTATAGCCGTGGGGCACCCCAGCAGCTGTTTCCTCTAGCGGGCTACATCAAACGACAGCATAGCCGACTGTAGGAACTGCCGTATCCTCATCATGACGTATATATATATATATATATATACTACAGTAGAGTACCATCACCAGCACACGGCGTATTAAGCGTAGCGGGTGTTTATCAAGTACTAATCGTTCAAGTACAACCATTAGCATTAAAAACGACTGCCGTTATACTTCGCTGACAGTAAGTATTAAGCGTAGTCTCTAGTAATTAGTTGTGATATTATTAGCAGTAGTGCTGATAATCGTAGTAGTTGTAGTAGTAGTGGTAGCAGAGTAGTAATAGTACTAGTAAGTGGTTAGTAGTATTCTAACTCGTTAATTAGTAAGTTATCGTTTTCAGGATACATCGTCCTCCATCCGCATCGTCATCCGTGTGTTGTTCGATAATCGCTCGTATAACAAACCTCACAGACCACCGAATTGCGACAGACACTGCATTCTCAGGTGGCATATAATGCATGCGATGTCCTTGTGCCCTGTTGTTTTTGGTTACTTCAGTTTCGCTTAATTGCTTGTACGACTAATGACAGTTGTGTTCGATCGGCGATTGCTCCAGCGTGCTCGCGGCGGCTGTGTCGTTCGGCTTATATCGTTGTATATATAAAATCCGTCGCACGCAGCGGAATTTCGAAAGAGCAGCAAATCGTAATCATTCTATCGATTGGAAAAGCGGGAAAGACGACGCGTAGGGGTGACACACACTTGCTTTGGCAAACAGACAGCTAGAAACATTTACAGGCGTTTGAGGAAGGCATTTCTTGCTTATTCCCGCTTGTACAGGCATTTCACTCACGCAAGTTGCAAAATACTTCACTTCACTTCGGGCTTAATTACATTAGCATGAGCAAAGCTGGTGTGCTGTATAGCGCTCGCTGTCGATTCGGCATCTGTTTGAGCTGCCATAGCCGTGATAGTACGCGAACGTGACACGTTTGCCTGCCCGTATAGCGAATAGACACAGGACGACTCTCATGGGTCTCAATTCGGTAGTAAAGCTACAATTGAAAAAAGCAGAATGCAATCTCTCATCTGGCACAAACGATTGCATTGACGATGATGGTGGACACACCTCTCCCTCATCCATCAAGCTTCACGTTGATGAAGGTCGCGAAGAATCCTCTAGTCCTTACCTATGTACATATATATGGTTGAGAAAGTGAACTATGAATTTGGCGGTACGACTACGCCAATAAACCAATAAAAAGGCTTAAAAGCGTTGAACTTTTTGCAACAGGAGTACAGGAAGGAACGTCTTTACGCTAGAAACGCAAGAGGCTCCATGACATCTGCAATACGTCAACTTGGCGCGGCTTGTCATCTTTTACAGCCTTTCTTTCTGAATCCCTCCGTCTCTCTCTCTCTCTCTCTCTCGCTCTCGAATGCGCAAAAATATGAGGTCAGCTCGACATCATATGTCCACCGGTTCAAAGATAAGTTCAAATGTATAAGGCTAGATAAAGCCCTCCAACTACTTTGGCCCCTTCTCGGGCGCAGATCAAGCCAAAGCCCAAATAAAGGGTGCGCTCGAGGTTTAGGTAGTGTACAATTGCAAGCGGGGCGACATACGCTTGTGCAGCAGACCGCTTACTATCATCAGATGACTGGCTTCGTTCACTCCCGTATATATATACACACACGCATTCCTATATACACACGTGTAGACGTTCACATATACACATAGATCACTGAGCCGTGACGGTGACGGTCACATGTGATCGTATAAGAATAACAATCTCAAATAGGCTGCAAGACATCTGGGAGAACAGGAATTCTTCCAGGAAAAGTGGCAAAATCTTCATGCTGAGAGAAGATGGTGATGTCGACTTAGGGCCTCCGTATGAAATATGCAGAGAGCTGCAACTCTTCAACGACATGATAGTAGCAGTAGTAGTAAAACAGTGGCAACAGCAGGTTAATTCTGCAGTGGTAGCTAGTGCTGAGTTGCTCGATACGTTCCTACGATGCTAAACAAATGGCCCACAGAGCCACATGACGTGAGCTACATCGTGCCGTGTAGAAGGACGCGTAGAAGAATAGCGATGATCAACAGAATGTCCAGATGCTACCGGCCGGATACACCTTATGGTTATGACCGTTCGATACTGTCAGCGCTTACCCCGTAAACGCAACGACGCAACAAACGCTAGGCGATCGTTCGCAACCAAGCGTGTGACGTCTGCGGCTTTGAGTGCAGCGTGGCTGCGTGTTAGTGTTAGTTAGGCCTCTATACGATCCAGGATGCCATCCATAGCTTCGAAGGGTGGGTGGTAGGTTCGACCGACATTGCTTGATGCCCACGTAGTCTATCAAACACAACACGGCGACGAAAGTGTGCAGCTTGCTTGCGGCCGCGCGTCATCATGGGAATGATCCCGACGACAGGTATTTCCTCCCCCCCCCCCCCCGCCATTCCCTTTCCTGAGACTTGAAGTACGTAACACCCCCCCTTCCTACCACGCCCCCAGTATTCGCCCGTCATCTCGCACTAACGCACACACAGTAGCATAGCGCGTGTTGAGGCACCGTCCTTGTCGCGACAGTAGCTTTGTACAGGTTCAGTAGCTGCAGGTTGGTGCTAACTCAGATACATGAGTGCATTGCGTGCGTGGAGTGCAAGTGAGTGGATGAGTTAGTAATCATTAGTAAGTGAGATGAAACAGTTCGAATGAGTGTAGTATACATAAGTTCGCTCGCCGGGCAACGTACTGACGATGCGTCACGATGGACGTTGTTTCAGTAGGACAATGGCTAAAACAATTATTGGTTGATGATTGTGTGCGTAAGTGAATGAGTCTGTCGGTATTCCACATCACCTTCATCACACTTCTCGTCCATTTCTCACGGGGCATGACAATCAGTAAAAGCCACGAACATATTACATATATATATATATATGCATCCCAACATAAACCTCATTAATATCAACATCAACACAGCAAAACACGTAGCTTCGTGACCTCTTGTGTCGTTACACTATATTGACCAGCTATCGACTATACAACATTTTGAAGCAATGTCGTACAATTTCAAGTATGAGGGAACTGAGAGGTGCACACTAGAAGAACACATGAAAAAAGAAGAAACGGATGAAGTTACGACAATAGACTAGAACTGGCAGGAACGGATAGCAAAAGGGAGCCACTCGCATAACATGAGCCAGTTTCCAAATGCATCACCGGACCGCTCCGTATGTCAGCGTTCCCAAGCGAAACAATCGCTACCTCCGCGCTCTGCCCACCAATGATTGCAGGGTGTATAAGCTCACAGTTATATCACTGCCTCAACCAGACTGAATCGGCTAAAGATATCCCTAGACATGCGTGTGCAGCAATTGAGACTGTAGCAAGATAAAGAGCATCTGTGCCTGCTGGAACGTTTAACTATCAACAAACACCCTTCCTCTAAAGAGATCAATCTAGTTACACAATGCAATGCATGATACATTTTGATTACAAAAAAAAGCTGTAAGTGTTTTAAACAATCATTCGTGCGTACAAACCGATCTTGCAATCCTACAAGCGAAAGCGTTATTCACAACATCAAAACGTGCAACCGCTGGCGTTTAAATTTATACGCCACTCTAGTGCGGAGCTTGTTTGACCGAATCACAAAATACAAATCGAGCTTATATCACTCATCACTTGTTTCAACATATAAATTTCTGTTTCTCTCTGGTATTCGCACGTATTCCGGAATTTCAGATGCAACGTCACGTGGTGCACCGACATGATGTCCGAACGAATTTCCTGATGTTTCGATTGAAGGCGTTAAACGAGATTCATATATATATATATATATATATATATATAACCAAAGAAATGTGAGCTGTTTATCAGCTTAGACATGCGTTTCAACCATTCTGACACGCTAAACCATATGAACATCTCATTGCTCCAGTGTTCGCATATTACGTACACTATGCTCTGCTAAACACATACTAAACGTCTGTAAAAAAGCGTTTTAGAGATTCAGTGTACTTCGTCAGCTGCCTCCAATAGAATCTGGAGAAATGATATCAGCCAGCACCGCACCAAAGCCACCACCATTGCTGCGATCTGACTTGCAGACGGTGGCCGCAGATAACCGGCCAAGGTAAGCTCTCCACAACCACACTACAATAGCGTAGCAAGCCCAACTGTAAAAAATTAATGGGCGTCATATAAATATACACGCTGGAATGGCATACTCAGTTATTATAGGAGAACATAGACTTTGTTTGGCTAAGTACCTCCCGCCCAAAAACTGTAGCGATTGACAAGCATATATTAGATGGGAAGCGCAAAAACGGATTTTCTAAATATGTTCTAACACTTGCATTGACCCGAAATACGAACTACTAATTGACTAATAACAATAAAAAAGAGTATCAAAACAACGCGGACGCACACCATAAAATGATTGTGTCAATAAAAACATCATCTGCCACAGTCCATCCATGTGCACACAGAACCCCGACTTAAGCAGCAATATAATTGCGCTTGACTTGCACGTTGTTCAGCTCTTCTAATATATAGAATGGAACAAAGATATTCATACCAAACCCACACTGCCTATTCGAGATTCTTTTGCGCGTAAGTAACCTAGACATTTGCCGGTTTTTCAAACGACAGGCAAATATTGTTTATACATCCTGTGTGATCTGATAGCTGGACGCTTTTCGTTGTTGTTAGTTCGCCCAGTGTTTCACCTTGCCCATTCAGTGTACCCATTCTGCGAGCATATCTGAGCGTATACGCTTCCCTTCCTCCCTTTTTGTTTAATGCATCGGTTTACGTTTAGAAGCAAAGGATTATTTACCGTTATGCATACCATGGAATCTGTATTATCCTTTGGCCAAATGTTGTCTTTCGTTTTGATATGTGTGCGTGTGTGCACGACGTATAATAGAGCGACCTTTCCTTTGGGACCGACCTCGGGGTCGTCGTGGTCATCACTGGTATCGCCTTGACGTTCTAATCCCAATGGAGATAATTGATTGATTGCTTACTTATTTTATTCCCCGTCTTGTTTTGGTCTCCCATGTAATCACTAGTCCATTGCCGTATTTTTTCTGTAGCAATCCCTTACTATGTCTTTCTCTCCCGTCTTCCTAGATTATTTTGTCTTGTCCTTTCAGTGCAATCCAGACCTGACTGACTTCGGCTCTTAAACTGTCTAATTTGCAAATCGCTGGTACTCGCGACTTGTCATTCTCGGGGTAATTGGGGGCTCGGGTCCATCAGGCTTCATCCCTCTCCTTAAACAAATCCTATGAGCCTGCGCTTTTAAATAATCTTTCAGAGTGCGCTCTCAGCAGGCGCGGGAGTGGTCAGGTTATCACTTCCATTGTCGTAGTAATCGTAATAGTAATACTGCCTCACTGGTGGAATCACTGAACTTGACGCCATCTGAAAGTCAACACACAGCGCAAACGGTGGTATAAGCTTTCGTTTTTTGCACAATATAGCACTTTATCTCTCTCTCTCCCTCTATATATATATATATATATATATATATGTTCTCTCAAAAAGATCGGATCTGCAACATAGGAAATTGTAGAGTTTGTCAAATTAATTTTTTTCTAATGAGACATGGGTTCTGAGAAGTCTTTTTTTTTGGATTGAGAGTGATACTACTAAAATCCGTGACACTTGTGTTATTGCCCGACATAGGAGCACAAAATGTGCATTGCGCGACAATCAGTCCTATACAAAAACTAAGCACATCGTCGTGTTCGTGGAAAGAGTCTGCTTCCTCTGAATGACATATAGCGTTGGCGAGAAGATGCGACATAGTCATTTGGAAAATAATTCGCAAAAAATGATATTCTCTCATTAGTTTTCACATCAAATACCTCAAAATCGTAACACTACGACCATTTACAGCGCTCAAAACTAACACAAGCAGGCAATTGGGCATTTCATGAAGGTCATTTTGGTACCAAATATATGGCAATACGAGGCGTGATTGAGAAGTAATCAAAATTGAGCGCATGCATAAATTATCTACTTTATCAACGGGCTCACTCCAGGCCATTTATGTATGCACTCAATCTCGACATGGGCGCCGAAAAATCTTAATTAGTCCGCAATCACGGTTCGCATTGCCATAGATTTGATACAAAAATGAATGTCATAAATGCGCATTGAGCATGCATGAGTGCTAGCCCGTGCCCGCGAATGCGAGCAATTCATTTCCCTTGTTTGACCCATTGTTAAACAAAGGAGATATTTGTATTGGATTGCTAGCGCTGTGAATGGTCGTAAGGTAATGATCTAGAGGTGTTAGGCGTAAAGGCTAATGAAGAACTTAATTTTTTGCGAATTCCCTTCTAAACGATTATGTCGCATCTTCTGGCCGGCGTTATGTGTTCTTTAGAAGAAGTAGGATTTTTGAAAGATTGGTTATCTCGTAATTGCACATTTTGTGATGCTATGTCGGGCAAGTGTATGTGCAAGTCACAGTGCGCAATGTAGTCTGCCCTCCGTTACAAAAATGCGTACGTACAGGTGGAAACAAAGTGCTAAGGAATCATGGGCATTTGCGCAATGGAAGTTGCTGAGCAAAACTGCTGTTCTAGTAAAGGCAATTGTAGTACCGACCTAATATTTGTCAAGTCGATTATTAATAGTTTTGTTCATATATATATATATATATATATATATATATATATATATTATATATATATATATATATATATATATTATATATATATATATATATATATATATATATATATATATATATATATATATTTATATATATATATATATACATACATATTCAAAATAGATACGGCTCTATCTCAGGTACCTGTGAGCTACTGCGTTCCGAGGCCGTCTCATCGACATCACTATCGTAGTCCTGTTCTCTAGGCAGAGGTAGTGTTCTAACGGCAGAAATCTGCTCTTCGAGTGTCAACTGTGTTTCATCTTCGGTCGTAGGCGAGTCCGACGAGCACGAAGCCAGCCATCCGGCGTCGAAATCGTCGCATGGCCTCCGATCGTCTTGATCCGCACCAACTGCACCCGCTTCTGGTCCCTGGACGATCACAGGGACGAGGCGGCCGTTGACTTCTATGACCTTATCGTCAACATGCCCGTTTTTCGCAGGCTGACACCCGCTCCCTACGAGATCAGATACATAGATACACGGCTTATTACAAACATCGCTCACCTTACTAGATGTAGGGATTCGATGGCTCTGTATGTGTGTACATACACAAGAAGTTACACAAATAGCAATCATAGCCGCTATTCAATGAAATAGTGATACAATTTAATAATCGGCAGCTATATATATATATATCTCATGATCTGTCAGTATATGGACAACTACTCAAATTAGTTAGTCACTTCTCGTATCTAGGCGTCACACTAACCCCGGGGCTCCCTTTTAGCAGACATATCAGAGAAGATACAAGCAAAAGCTACGTCTGCAATGTTTTTGTTAGGCAATATGCACGATGTGGACGTAAAAACAGCTATACATTGCTTTAAAATCAAAGTACTCCCTGTAGCAACATACTGCCTTTTCACAATTGCACCATACCTGACCCTCAGCCATCTAAAAAGTCTAGACAAGCTAAAGGCCAGATATGTTAAGAGTGTTTTGCGGCTTCCAAAGTGCGCGTCGGCAACACTTGCCTTAGAGATGTGCGGAGAGAGAACACTTATTGAAGTCCTAGCACTTAGTAACACTATTTACAACGCATATTCTAGACTCATATCGAGCCTACAGAGAAAACAGAAATTTAAAATTTGTAGCTGAGAATTAAACTGATGGCCCGGCCTTTTCTTCACGTAGATGGAAAGGAGCCATGAAAAGTAACCGCTCGCTAATCTGCCGAATAACCTGGCACGGGTACCACCATTACATATGCATGAAGCCAAACTGTTTTAATATTGAAGAATGTGTTTGTAGCTTTTGCGGAGAGTTTGATATTGGACGCTATCATATACTTGTGTGCCCAGAAATTTGCGGAACGTCCTTATCATCCAAAGTTAAATTTACATTGTAAGACCAAAAAGTCACATTGTGACACCTTGTGGAAATTAAATCAACTGTCTACCAATTTTGTGGTGAAATAAATGCTGAATATATATATATATATATATATATATATTAACATTCATGTTAGGTTCTTACAATATCACTAATCACGTATTATCTTTAAACTGTTAATAATTATATAATATACGTATAACGGGAAAGGTACGCGGGCGTGTATGGTAACTACCGCGTCGCCGGTTTGTTTAGTCTGACCGATAAACACTTTGGAAGAGTGTTATTTCCACGTCGTCGTATGTCAAAATCGAGGCGGTACTTGAAGACGTTTGACGATCTACCATCTACCCCGGAAGAGATGCTAAAAAAATTGTCGACCTTGCGAACCTAGGTCGCAAGCTGTTGGTTGCCGCTAGATAAGCTACGTAGCCAGTTCGAAGGCGCCGCTGCTGACCGCTGTCGAAGAGGGCGAGGAGTCGGTGATAGTTGCATCCAAACAAAAACAATTTAACAACGCGCTGCGAGGGTGCGAGTGTCATCCCGTCTGCATCTCCGTCGCCGTTCGCCGTGCAGAAGTCGGCCAGTTTCAAGACACGCGAAAAGCCGCACAGCATAAGGGCTCTGCTGAAGGTCTAGTTAATTGCGGCATGCCTACGCGGCGTCGTCCCGCGTTGATAATACATAATGCGTGGTGGTGTCCCGGTTGGTTAACGGAGCGACCACACTGGCATCTATGAGGGCCGGCTAGGTTGTTCCTAGTTGCAGGACTACTCGCCGCGTCATCATCAGGAAGTGTACCCACGGGGATACACATATATGTATATATATATATATATTTTTTTTTATTTTTAATTTTTTTTTGGGACAAATATTTAAACAACGACAATTTAGTCGTAGCACAAGTCTATCAATAGATGCTTCTTGTTAGAACAGGCGCACCACGAATGGTGCGCCTGTTCTAACAAGACAACAATCTTTCAACACAACAGAAGCACAACAAGAAGCAACAATCACTCTTCAGGCGGAAATAGATGTACTTGAAAAGAAAGATGTCACCCATACTGTCTTGTGTCTGCCAGAAGCAGGGAGTCGCCGCAAGGCGAGTCGCGCAGCCTAGATAAATGAACGTACCTCTGTCGTCGTCTCCGTCACCGAGGGCCGGCGGCTCAAAAGAAATGCGGACCTTCTTGAGGGGCGAGCGCCGGGAAGCCGGTGAGGGTACCGACACAGACACCGACGGCGATCCCGTCTCGGGGTCGGCCTTGAGGATTGAGGCCGCAGCCACCGGGGTGAGTAGAAGTGATGATTCGTCGGCAACCTTAGTTCGGGCCTCGGCAGCACCCACTGTTGTGGGCGCTGCCTCCGGCGCCTCGCCACACAGCGACCTCGCCGACGACGCGGTCCCGGCTTCTTCGTATTCCGATTTACTTGTTGTGCTCATTAAGTCACGTTTCATACACTAGATGGCAAACGTAGCCAATGCCAGCGAAACACAGAGATGCACGGCATCGTTGGGAACAGAAAACGAATAACACGAACAAGAATAGAAAACGTGGCAGAATTGTTAGCTGATTGTTATATATATATACACTGTAAATATCCTTAGACGAGTGTGTATGCGTATATATATATATATATATATATATATATATATATATATATATATATATATATATAAAGAGAGTACGCTGCCAGCTTGTGCTCTTACTCGAACGCTCATTTGAAAACTCATAGTACCAGTTGTATCTGTACATACTAATCCCTGCGTGATAGCTTTTCCCTTGTTCTCCTTTGTTGGTCTGCATATCTGCATTGCGAGTCCTCGGCGTACATAATATCATCTATTACATATTTTTCATTATTATTAATTATGGACTGTTCACGGCATGTGACGCGTACTAACCAAAGGAACGTCGCACTGCTTGGTGACCTGCTGGTCGAGGTGCGTACGCTCTATCACAGACGATCGCCGGCCGCGTGAGTCGGCGCAGAAGCCCGACACCGAGCTGACTTCGCTCAGTGTTTCAGGCGAAGCCAATGGTGCCCCCGTGGCATTGGGGGCCTTAAACGACAAACCTCCTAGCGAAAGACCCAAGGAACTCAAGGATCCGTTGGCCCCGCCGCCATTACCACCACCGGGTTGCGGAGGTTCTGTCACGACTCGAGCACGTTGCAGTGAACGGACACGTTCAGCGAAATGCTCTTCGCCATCGAACGCGTCGCTGGGTGCAAGTGGGTCGCAAGAAGACGTTCGTAGAGGGTCGAGTGGGTCAAGGACTAACGATTCGCCGTGCAGAGCCATCATTAGGTCGGTCTTGGCTGGTACGGCGCGTTTCGGCTTGGTGGGTCCGATTTTCGTCAGAAGTTTACGGAGAGCCTCAAGTACTTTGTCGGGCATGTGATCCTGGATCATTGACGGCGATACCAAGACCTTGTCGAAGTTCCGAGGATCAGTCCACAACGCTTGATAGACAGGCTCTTCCTCGGAGCCGAATCCCAACTTTCTGCAAGAAGTGTGTCACTAAACTGATGAAGCTGACGGGCATGGCCTGTAGGCTTTTAATATGTTTAGTACTTGTTAACTAGCTTTAACTATGAATCCGTTGCCTTATCGATCGAGTAAAAACTATATATATATATATATATATAATGTCGTTCACGTGAAAATCTGGTCAGATCACTTGCTACTAATAATATCAATTAATTGCTTATTATTTAGAATATAGCATTGTACAATTATACGTACTATATTAAATTATCAATATTCACACATATCGACAGGCAATTAGGTTCCCTACACTAAAGAAAGGCGTGTGAAATGGACCAGATAAAGGGATCTCAATATGACACCTAACGCTTTCGAAGGTCTACAATAAGAAGGAAGTCTGCGTACCTCCACATGCTCTTCTCGGTTCGCGGTGTGCCTTCACCGGATGCTGGTGTCGTCTGCTCGCTACCGGGTTGAATATTGTTCTTAGGATGAGAGCGAACAATGTGAATAATCTTTCCCGGCGGAAAGAGTGGCTCGGAACAGTTGAGTGTAATATTCGATTCCGAGTGACGCAATCCTGTCCGTTCATGAAGCATCTGTGCTGCGAGCTGATCGCCCTCGGCTGCTTCTCCGCCACACGAACAACACATCATTCCACCCATAATGATCTTCCACTGTAGAGCAGACAGACAATCGTAACCATTGTATGTGACACAAGCCCTCCGCGTCAATAGTGTAACAGAACCCTAGAGCAACAATCACAACAACGGCTACAACGTGGATCACAACGATGCACCACACGATTGCACTGCTTCTGAGAAAAGAACCTTTGCATAAAGACGTCTCATATGCCCATAGCGCAGGTCAGGTTGGCAGAGAACCTGCAAAGGTATACTGCATTGGAGTGCGCACTATTTGCCACAAAAAACACTAGGATACCTTGGGATCGTCGCTATGGCTGATTGCGTTCATGAGATCGCTGCGTAGTGCGTCAATTTGATGGAGGCCGATCCGCGGCACGACGTCCTTGCCCAGCACCACCGAGGTGATAAAACTTTTCGACGCCTCCACGGCTGCTATGCTGAGACTGCCACCAGGCGGCGAGTACGAGTAACACACGAGATTGGGGTAGGCTTTCTTCAGCAGAATGGACAGCACGGCCGCTGTACCGGCGCCCAGCGAATGGCCGACAAAGACCAGATCATACGTCGAGGTGCCCCGATCCTGAAAACGTCGTTATGCTTAGTCAACATTGCGTTCTCATTCAGAGCTCTAAAAAAGTTGTAATATGCACTATCGTAGTAATACATGTATATCTTTCTTCCATACACTTAAATATATATATATATATATATATATATATATATATATATATATATAACCCTGCGCGGGAGCATAGGGTTCAGGATTCGTTTTGTCCTCACAAAATTCCCTACGCGTAGTCGTATGGACGAAACAATGAACATGACATTCATCAATACTACCAAAAAATCACCATAAATATTCCTCAAAATTTGAAATATGTTGGGAAGCTGGACGGATGAGATTCCACACCTGTATGAAACTATTTCTCGGTATTTACTGCGTGCCTTGTCGTTTTATTGTAATTGTATTGTGCATTTCCAACCAAAATGACCTACAATGCACTTTGCCATCGACAGTATCAGACAGGCTCACCTATTGTAAAACAAATATGCTATATCCTGTCGCTTTCTGCAGTCTTCGGGTGACTCCAGTTTTCCGTATATTTTAACATCACTCGCATTGATCTTGTATCGCACATTTTCAGGAATAATATAATTTAGCAAATTTGTACAGATGACGTAAGTAGCCCAATAATGATTGCTTGAGGAAAATCGGAGGTAGCTTTAGCTTCCCAGACAGGACATCATTAACATGGAAGGTCCGCTCACGTAGAAGGACATCTTTTCAGGAGACTATTTTGGAGCCTACCCAAATTTAGGAAACACCTCGTATGTTAAATGGGTGTTATATATATATATATATATATATATATATATATATAGTTGAATCAATATATCTACAAATGAATGGGTACTAGCCATTTGATTCTCTCACACACATTGACTTCGAAGCTAACAAGTAACGTACCGAGCTGTAGCTGAAAGCGTAACTAAGTAGCCCATCGTCGATGAGCTTGCTCTTAATGTACTCGGCCGCCTTCACCATGCCTTTGTGGCCGATCCAATCTGGTCGAGGCGGGTCAACCGGAAGCGGCTCCCCGTCAGCGTTCAGATCGGTGATGACGTCCTGCAGCGACAGAGTTCCCCGCACACTTACGACCACCGTACGCCGTTCGTGATCAAGCGCGATCAGAAACGGCGTCTCGTTCACCTGTTCGGAGGGTGGACACGCAGCAAAAATGGAAAATACGGATCACCGGTCAAGATTGTTCTCGCAACTGTTATAACCGCGCACATCACATATATATATATATATATATATATATATATACATACGTACACCGAGATTATTAGGTCTTGAATAAGTAATTTTGAGTAGCTTTCACTTTACCGAGTTGCACTCCAGCATTGGGCAGGCCACTGGACTTTGCTGTGTAGAGCGCTGTCGTAATTTTGTTTTAATACTGGCTACAGCTTGCTTAAATTCAACATATATTTAGATTTGCTTCAAGGTAGACTCGTTTGAAGTTTCTGTCCTGCTGTCGTCAGTCGAATTAACTACCTTGTCTCCACCTTTTAGTCGCATCCTGCACTGTTTAATTAATATGTTTCATATATACATATATACACAGATATGTTTTCATGATAAATAATTCGGAAGACGGATTGAACGGAGCGACTGTCGCGACACATCGGCGGTAGTAAACGACGCCACACAGTCATTTAAGCATGCACTCAATCAAACATTTGCCTTAATTTGTGAGAGTTGAGCGCTGTGAATGGCCGTGGGGTTATGATTTTGAGGTACGTGAAGGCTAATAATATTAACTTCATTTTTGCAAATTCTCTTCTAAACGACAATGTCGCATTTTCTGCTCAGCGCTATACGATCTTTAGAAGAAGAAGAATTTTCTCACAAACACGACGACGTGCTTAATTTTTGTATAGGATAACCTGTTAGTTGCCTCGCAACAGCACATTTTATGCTTGTATGTCAGGCAAAGCACCAGCGTCACAAACTGTAGTAATTCTTAGAGACCATGTCCATTAGAAAAAAACATTTGCTTTAACGAGCTCTACAATTCTTATTATCGATTCTTGGAAATGTTCCGAACACCCTGCACATATGTATATATATATATATATATATATATATATATACGAGTATATGTATATATAGGCGAGCACTGCCGAGTGTGCAAACATATTGTAATTTATTAATAAACCATCACAATATTTTATATATATATATATAAAGAAAGAAAGAGAGGGGACTTGGGATGGAGAGAGAGAGAGAGTTAATCATAAACCTCGCATGTACTCGTTCCGCGACAATTTCCTAGTGCTATTGATGCTCACATTCACATGGTAGCTGACGTAGATGACCTGTACATTGGGGTTATTCTTCATAAGCATCTGGTTGAGTGCGGCGAAGTTACACAGGCAGCAGTTGTCCTCGATTACGATCGAACGATTCGCTGCACCCGCGTCGGTATCTCGCTTCCACAGACAGCAAATGCATCTGCTGTTTCGAAAGCCATTTCAGTCAGCCCCAGCCACGCACACAGACGCGCGCATAGAGCATATCATCCACATCGAAAAACAAGAGAGAGACGAGAACACAAAGTCGAGCGTGTCCATTAAGTTAAGCCGCCACCTTACCAACCAATGTATTCTGTACTGCCGGGACTAACTGAATACGTCAGTAGAACTTGTATTAGGAACGCCTGCCGTTCTATTTATATATATATATATATACATGTATATATGTATATATATATGTGTATATGTGTAAATATATATATATAAATACTACTACTTATATACTCTATATATGTGCACACCTCATACAGGCAAAGTGTGTAGCGTATCGTAACCCTTTACCGCAATGAGGTAAATATGATAGTTAGTTTCATTCCAAAGCGAGACACCACTCACAAATGGCAATATGTTTACGCAAACATATATCGATACAGCGCTCTGTGCGGTCTACCTGAGTTGCTGGAGAAACGAGCAGGCGCAGCCACGTCCGGCGCCGTTTGTCATAAGGTACATGGGCCATCCGTAGACGCCAAGCGCGTACTCCATGTAGTGAGTGATCGACTCGATCTCGTCGCACACCTCCTGCAGTGAACGGCACACAGAACAGATAGACTTCCATTTATTAATCAAACATGTGAGCCCAATCAACCATTTTTTTAAAAACAAATTCCTAAATAATTAAAACCAATAGCTGTGTCTTAATGTCCCCCACATCGAGTCGTTCTCTTGTCACGGACTAATTCCCAAAATGGTTCGGAAATTCGGTATAGCAGCACTAGATACGTCTGATTTTTGAGTCAAAATATATTTGTTGCATTAACCCTGTACCCGGGTTTGCCAATATTCCGAGATTACCGTTTTCTGTACTCACATATATATATATATATATATATATGTATATGTATATATATGTGTATATTATCATATTATATATATGTAGATGTGTATAGGGGGAGATATCTAGAGGAGAGAGACTAGAGGCGAGAGTAGATTAGAGAGATAGAGAGGAGATTGTAGACATCTCATCAGGAGATAGATAGGGAGAGAGAGAGAGTGAGAGGTAGATGATAGGGAGATAAGGGAGAGAGAGGGGAGAGATAGGGACGAGGAGTATATATTAGATATATATATATATAGTATATATAATAGTATATATATCTATCTGATATATATATGTATATATCATATATATATAGATATATATATCATATCTGTATATATATATATATATATATATATATAGAAAATATTGTGATGATTTATTAATCATTTACAATACGTTTGCACACTCGGCAGTGCTCGCCTTAATAAAAATGGTGGTAAAAGGTGTCACGTGAAGTTAAGAGTCAGTTGTCCGTGTCCTTGCTTGATGATAGCCCCCGCTCTTATGGACCCGGTGCGAGCGGTATATCCTCAAGGTTCCTTGCAAAGTTAAAACGGTGAGATCCATAAGATTCCTCTTCGTGACGCCGAGCTCCAAGAGCGTCCTCGCAGATTCGGAGTCCCATACACCACTCATAGAGATAGTGATGGATCCGAATCTGCGAGGTTTTTGCGGGTCGGGGAGCGCCGCTCTTTGAAACTCGACGTCATATTTGGCGATCTTGTCTTGCCGTGCTTTTGCCAGGTCCCGGTTCGGGCCGCAAACCTCGGCATCTAAAACCCAGACCTCGGTAGGTGTTGTTATTACGAGGTCGGGCTTTAGACCCGGTGCGCCCGGTCGACGGAATACTCGCTCACGAACCACCTCATGACCCCCTTCACGGAGAAGACGCGCCACGCGATCACAGACGTCGTCATGTCTCTTTATGGTTTGTTTGTGTGTTGTATATATATATATATATATATATATATATATAAAATATTGTGATGATTTATTAATCAATTACAATACGTTTGCACACTTGGCAGTGCTCGCCTTAATAAAAATTGTGGTAAAAAGGTGTCACGTGAAGTTAAGAGTCAGTTGTCCGTGTCCTTGCTTGATGGTAGCCCCCGCTCTTATGGACCCGGTGCGAGCGGTATATCCTCAAGGTTCCTTGCAAAGTTAAAACGGTGAGATCCATAAGATTCCTCTTCGTGACGCCGAGCCCCAAGAGCGTCCTCGCAGATTCGGAGTCCCATACACCACTTATAGAGATAGTGATGGATCCGAATCTGCGAGCTTTTTGCGGGTCGGGGAGCGCCGCTCTTAGGAACTCGACGTCATATTTGGCGATCTTGTCTTGCCGTGCTTTTGCCAGGTCCCGGTTCGGGCCGCAAACCTCGGCATCTAAAACCCAGACCTCGGTAGGTGTTGTTATTACGAGGTCGGGCTTTAGACCCGGTGCGCCCGGTCGACGGAATACTCGCTCACGAACCACCTCATGACCCCTTTCGCGGAGAAGACGCGCCACGCGATCACAGACGTCGTCATGTCTCTTTATGGTTTGTTTGTGTGTTGTATCGCACATCTGAGCGACATGAGCCAACGTCTCAGGCGCATGACACCCGTGCCTACAACGTTTGTTGTAGCCCGGGCGTCCCCTGGCCAATCTGGCACGCGTTGGTAGTGCGTTGATCCTGAGCTTTAGTAGGTTTAAATACTCCTTACCAGATAGGTAGGGCATACCCTTAATCCAGTAATGTACAAAGGGCGTTTCGTGTGCTTTTTTTTAAAATGTGCCCCATCAAACGTGTTGTGTAGTTGTTGAGACCAATAGTCGCTCTCTTGTGTAGCAGTCTCAATGGAGGTTCCCAAGCGCTCGCAAAGAAGTCTTGTTTTCGCAAGATCTTTTTTAAAGTGCTCGGTGGTTAGCATCCATTGGACCCCAAGGTGCGTGGAGTGTTGTAGTGCTGTCAGGCGGGAGAGGCGGAGTCTGGGAATGAATGTTTGGAGGCAGGGGATGTCCAGACCGCCGTGTGCTGTGTGCGTGTACAGGTAGGCGTTCGGCACCGAGTTTTCGAGCTTAAGCCATTTCGACTTAACAACCTTTCTGATCTCTTTATCTAGGTCACTAAGGAGTGCGTAAGATGGTCTGGGACCGGAAACCAGTTTATATAGGAGACGGGGAATGAGAAAGTCTTTCAAAAATATGAGTCTTTGGTGGGGTTTAAGGGGAGCTATCGTGAGTCTGTTGAGTAAATTAAGGAGTATATCCCTGGTGGAGTCAACTCTGCCATTGCTGTCAAAGTCGACTCCAAGATATCTCCATCGATCGCTCATACCTTTAGCTGGCAATTGCCGATCTCCAACGTTAAATTCTGGTACGGTATTGATAAAACCTTTACCTTCCTTCCTATTAAATAGGTGGGAGATAGTAAAGCTTTATATATATATATATATATATATATATACATATATGTTTATATATATATATATATATATATATATATATATATGTATACATACATATATGTATATGTATATATATATATATATATATATATATATACATATTTGTATATATATATATATATATATATATATGTATATATATATATATATATATATACATATATGTATATGTATATATATATATACATATATGTATATATATATATAGATTTATATATATATATATATATATATACGTATCAGTGGGCATCGCGGACAGCTGTATCTAGCAGTAATAAAAGTAAGCAGCTGCATCTAGCTAGTAATCGGGTCACAGTTTAGGACGTTGCATTGTAGCTAGGGAAGCAAACGTACGGGCATATTGATGTCGAGGAACTGCGTCTGTGGAGTAATGGCGACACCCGATAAGAACTGGTAGGTGTCGTTGTCCATTTGCTGCTGAATCATCTCGCGCTGTAGGCGTTGGAACTTTCGCAGCAGCACAAGACCCGCGGCGACGTCTGATGCCGACACGTTGAGATCTCTGCGGTGGCAAACGAAAATCACAAAAGTGAGAGAAAAAAAACAGAACAAGACTACCGATCTGTTCTCGGACTCCACCTGGAACATTTGCATGTTCAACTGCATATATGCACATATGTCATGCGGCAGGCAAATAAGAGTGTTTCTGTGCTCTGTGTGCGCGACGGGTTTGAGGGTCATTAGGAGGTGACATCATAGATCATTCGGACATACCTATATATATGTATACCTATATATTTATATATATATATATATATAGATATATATACCTATATATATAGATATAGATATATATATATATATATATATACCTATATATATAGATATAGATATATATATATATATATATATACCTATATATATATATATGTGTGCCGTTATTTGAATTGATCACACGTTATTTTCAAACATCCGCACATGCCCGAAGGCGATACAGTGTGCTTTCTTTTACTAAGGGTACAAGGACCCGTTTTCAGTTAGACCAAAAACAACCGGTAGTATACTAGCCCATAGTCGAAGCTGGGTCGAATTTTGTTTCAACCTCTTTTGCTAGCGCTTACAGTATGATCTTTCACTGCGTTCTCTCTTTCTCTCACGCACACGCACTTTCCCTAGCTGTATGTGTATTATTATTAAAAAAAAGGCAATGATTAACGTTCTACGATACCTGAATAGATTGGCCAAAAGTCTGGCAATTTCCATAAACGAGTTGCCATACTTTTCGTTTCGGCGCGCGCAGCATCGAAACGGGTCGCACGCCTTCGTTAGCGAGTCGCGATACTCGCGCAACGCGCGAAAGAACCCCTCCGAAAAACAGCATAGCAGTCCTGTAAGGCAAAACCAGAACAAAGTTCCTAGCGTATGCTTATGCGTTCACTAATAGATCTTTTAGGTACAGCACTCACTGGTTTTGATATATATATATATATGCTGTCTAAAGAAATATATCGAACTTTTGTCAGCAATATTTGTTATTCATACAGGGCAACATTAATATGGAATGGTTCAAAGCAACCAGGCTTGCACACTTGAATAGCTAAAACATAGAACAGGTACACTCGCAGAGACTACAGACACAACTTTTCGCCGCCTCATGGAACACAGACTTTGTGGTGACATTCGTGCTGGCATAAGCAAAGCGTAGAGTGCGATCCCGATTTTTCTGGCAGCAGCCCTTTGAAGTCTCCGAGGGCGATAGTTTAGTGGAAGTCGGGATCGATGTTCGACATTCTCGCTTTCCATTCCAGAAGATGCTCTATATATGCCCGTTTTCGTGGGAGATAATGGGTGCCCTGCAAGTGCGCCATGAAGAGCGGAGTCCCTACCGCGATGTACGCCATGCGATTACGACGTTAAAACTATTGCAGTTAGGTCGGACGTTAATCTCAAACAACTGAAGCCCCCCCCCTAGCGACAGTTTGAAGTGAATTTATTCCAGGGCGCCGTGAATGGTGGATGCGACTAAGGGAATAAAAGCCCAATACAATACTTTATATATATATATATATATATATATATATATATATATATATATATATATATATATATATATATATATATATATATATATATATAATAGCTTACTGGCTTTTCCTTGAATGGCCAGGGGACCACTAGTCGTGTGCTTACTGGTACACAATTAGTGGCACACACTGAAATAACCAAGCTAGCACCCACTACGTTTCATTTAGACCGCGCATTGCCTTGAACCGTGTACAGGCTCAGCTGTCACCACTCGCGAACCGACTGTCCGAGTAAATTGGATCAGCCGAGCGCCCGCAATTTCGGCATAAAACGGCTAGATTATGTGGTATTAAGTAATCAGTACAGGTTGTACAGCTAACTGCTAACTTCTAGCTGCATTTCGGATCTGCGCGCCACGGGCCTTTCCGTTAAAGGCCTTTAGGAAGTCGTCTTCGTTTCTAGAAACTTGTGTGATGCGGCAATTCGCACCACTAACTAGTAATCTCTCTCTATGCCGAAGTGCCTTATGAGTTCTTCACACTAGTCGCAGCACCCTACTTCCAAGAAAAATCGCCCAGAAGTTTTTCGTAGTACGATCCAATTGTGCTCACTCTTAGCGCGTACAATGATAAAGCTGTCTATCGAAAGGCATGTGTTAAATCGGAACGAGCCGAAAGTTGTTTACCTCAGTGATCTGAGAGATACGTCAAAGTTGGTCACGCTGGTCTTCTTGATTCGCTACTGTACCGTTGCTAAATTATCCAAGGCTATTTGTAGACTTAAGGGCAGCTTACGACAGCGGCCGATAGCAATCGAAGGAGACCTCAATTAGCGGATTGAGCCAAGTCAACTCCGTAAGAAATGAATGTGGGCGGACTTGTTGAGCCCTTGAGCAGCAGCAACAGCAGCAGCAGCAGCAGCAGCAGCAGAGAGAAAGAGCGCTTTCGATAAGCAGGAATCGGCAGGCTATATTGTATGACGCAAAAACGTCAGGACACCGCTTACTGACCTTTCCTCTGTTGAGCGGTCTTAGCGAACCTTCTTAGTCGTGTGCTGCTTACGGCTGGGTACGCAATTCCTAGCACAATACTACTGTCTTACTCAACATCGAAGCCAAGCTCCTTAGCATCGTTATAGGCTGTTCGAGTTCGAGGAAAAGACATCAGCAAGTCGACGTATTTTTCCCTGTTTGTTGGCTCTGGCCCAGAACAGGGTTGCGGTAGTCTCTCTCTCTCTATATATATACGCTATTCATGAACAAGCACGGTGGCCCTTAGACATGAACAACATGCAGAAAACCTGCAAATTCTGTCTTTAGTACTTGAAAAGGGCTAAAACTTTTTTTTTTCTTTTAAACTAATGCTCGAGGTGTGGGGAACAAACAAGACAAATATTGGGGTAAGACCATTCTCTCCCTCGGCTGATGCTATGAATATAGAATATGCTATACCTCTAGATTGCTCACTACGGCTCGAAACTATTCTAGCGCCGTGTATGATGCCGCTCCAATGTATTTCTCAAATCCAATTTGTTCCTACAAAGTGACGTGAAAGTTACTTAGCGTAGACTACCAACAGAGGTACGGCAAGTCTTTTATCTCAAAGTTTTCAGAAAAAAGTCAGGACTTTCGATCAGAACGGCTAACATCATTCCCTCTTCGGTAAAGTCTTAGCTCAAAATATGACGTAAAAATGTAGGATGCTAATGCAAATACCATTTGTGCAACTCAGCTATACATATATATATATATATATATATATATATAAATATATATATATATATATATATATATATATATATATAATTGCAACCGCGTCAGCAATAACTCGTGATTATGTGTAAACAAGCGAATGTGCATTGCCAACGAAATAAGCTTGCGGGCAACTCTGCCAAGCATTTACGTAAATTGTCGAAGTTTTGCAAAGTAGATAGACAATGTCTCAAAACAATTATATATGTATATATACATTTCTGTGGCAACTGTCCCGCGGTATATATATATATATATATATATATATATATATATGGGCAAAGTCATGAATATGGACAAGTTTAGCTTTACATGTTAGCAGCAGCTGCCAATCTAAGTAATCCAAAGCCTGAAATAATATTTTAAGATGTATTGCGTATAAATTGATGAAAGGAGCAAAATTATGCTTCAATGGGTACTGCTATGATGCCAAAAAATACAAGAAACATTTGTGCTGTCACAGGAGCCGCCGAAAATAACGAGCTTTTAATGCTCGGTCTAAAGATGGCACGACAAGGTTCTCAAAGTTGCATCCATATATGCAAGATGTGCAATCAATTTTGAAGGCTGAGCAACATACCTATAAATGAATTTACCGTAAAACTCAGAACGTTGTCTGTCCAATCGCTACAGCTAAATTAATGTAACACTTTAAAATCTGTTCTCGTCAACAAACAATGTCGAAAGCAGTGCGAATCTAGATGGCAGGGTAGCAGAACTGCCTACCTGTGTGGCTGAATGTGAAAACCTGAACCCACTTTCTCGATTAACATTAACGATCTCCCTGCTACGCTCCACGAGAAGCATCACACGATTCGAGTGAATTTAAATTGCAAATGACGTAGTGAGTTACTCCGAGAGGCGGTACTTTCACCTTCCGCAAGAGGTAGTAACTCGAACTAACAAACTAGAAAGGAACTAGTACGCACCTCAAATCAATACCGAGAAAGCTAAAACTATGCAGGTCCGTTGCGGTGGACGCATTGCATGCAGCTCCATTAGAAGAAGTGGTGGAATTCGTTAACCGTCTTTCGTATCTGGCTTTAACACCGAGTGGAACGTCATCTAGTAGACAACGAGAGAATAATCAGAAAATCATCGAGAATACCTGCTTTGCCTGCTATTTATACAGCCAATGACCATCAAGGGCTGTCACAGTCGACCGAACGCCGCACGGCTATTCGATCTAAAAATCGCTTCAGCGGGCTGTTTCAGTTGCAGAACTTGGCTGAGTATATCTAGGCGGAGCGACCTTGCAAAAGCAAGACCGTCTAAAAGCCGCTCGAATAACTCGAAAAAGTTCTAGCAGTGCACCGCACTAGCCCAAAGTGCTTGGTCCTCTAGCTGCATGTGCAATACTTTTCACAGAAAATCTACAAAAGTACTTTAATGATCACATCCGCATACACATCTCACACCTTGGAGTGGGAAAACAAGATGTGTGAAATGGATGATCATGATATATACTTTTATCAAAAAAAGGCAGGCGGTAGCCGTAGGTTTGATATAAACAATGTTAGTGTGCACACTTTAGTCAGACCAATTAATTGTTGAACCACTGGAAGAAGGCAACTGAACATTTCCGCTAAACTACTCCACTAGTTATCTACTCTCTTCGAGAGAACGATTATAGATATATAAATAAATAATATAGACGGCGCACTCACTTGAGCGTGTGTCCTGCTCGATCTGGCTCATCCTCCGTTGCAGCCGCCTCCCACCTCCTGAACCACTGGAAATCCTACGTCCATCTGTAAAACGAGAGCCGACACAGAAATGACAATAACAACCGTTATTTATTTATTAACCAGTATTTAGTTTATACATGCTTGTATTACAGCTTTCCTACATCAAGCTCATTTCTCAGCGGTATCGCTCGTGAATACTGCCGAAGGTGATATCACGCGATTTTCTACATATCTTGCATTCGCTCTCGGTCGTTATTTCGAGAAATTCATTTCGTATACATAGCTTTCTGTAAAATCTATGTATTGCAAACCCGGTAACAAAGTACCTATTTTTGTAATATGGACCTTTCCAGTAGTAAGTAGTGATCGCTTTAGTCTTATAAGAACGTCAAATAACATCCGCAAACTTAAATTCCCACTCAGCAAGATGATTGTCAAAAGACTCCGTTCTCGGTAAGACAGAAGTCGCTCTGAGGTTTTCCACAAAGTGTGGTGTCGAGGCTTACATATTATGAAGCCGGTTGCGGCTTGGACGGCGGACTACTAGCACTTCTTTTAGATGAACTGGCATTAATTTTTGTCGAGTCTAAAAACAGCGAGAATCAAACAATCTGAGGGTGATGTTCAGCGACAGCCAATGAGGCTCTGGGATACTCTGAAATGGCTGAATGTTCTTGCGACCTCTTTCCTCACTGCGCTTGAATAAATGTAGTCCTTGCATTAAGTAGACTACTTCAAAGTATGAAATATGGTAAACAAATTATTAGTGCTGACCGCTTTCAGCGAGCCAACCTCTGCGGCAACATTTCATCGCTTTAGTTTTTGATACATTTATCGCTAGAGGGTTAAGGCCAACAAGCGCTTGCAGTGACGCAAGTGATTTGCTGAAATCGACTCCGAGAGTAGAGGACAAGGTAATCTGTATACATGAGTGTACTCTCAGTGGCGCCGCTGGATTTTGTCTGGCAGATCGCTTAATCATACTGAGAACGAGAGCGGGCTAAGGTCGCCTTGTGCAACCCTGTAGTCTGATTAATTGGGATGTGTTCAGTTACCCAGTTGACGACAACGGGCCCCTCCTGCATCGCAGCCTATACTAGCGTTAGCATTGGCGTTAGAGCACCACAAGACGCTAACTTCTCGAGAATTGTTGTTTAAGATCTGTCTTAAGATCTACGACGACAACAAATAGAGAGTATCGTTTAGAGTTGTCGAAGAACCATTTGAATGCTGTCAGGAAGAACAGCGCATGCTGTCATCGTCAGACAATCTCTTCGACTAAAACGGTGTTGCTGCCTTAGCAAATACTTGGTAATTTGTAAAACAAATCAACCAGCAGACGTGCTATCAATGTAGATGCAAATAAAACGTTGTACATGACATCTCTGTGCTATACTAAGAGATGCCGTTTTTCATTCGGTATTATACTAAAGAGACTGACTTTCCATTCTTTAGACCAGTAGGACACTGGTGGGCCTGGTGGGGCTTTCATTATCGCATCCACTACTTCCGAAATACCAATAGAGTGCGCCAGCCCATTGTGGCTTTGGTTGCCCGCTGGCCCCATACGGAGACATACGAGCTGCCGACGGGGACCGTACAAGAGCTGGCAAACATGTGTCGAAAATAACAATCTAGCCTTTCGGGTGATACTGTTGAGACAAATGTCGTTATGATCCACATCAAATTGAATTTATTCATAACCATCATTATCATCCCGGGAGCAATTGACTAATCGAGAAGCGGTAGAGAGGTTGAGCACAGTACCGACTCAGTTCATAAATGGGTATTCATGCCTAAACATATAAGATGTACAACAAAGTGGTAATCGATCGTGACCAAAAGCAAACAAAGCCGAAAATCGATACCGCACCAAAACAATGGTGATCGCCATTAAAGTCATGTAGGATAATCGTGGACAAACTATTGTCTGCAAAGTTGCTAAACATATGATGATGATGATGAAAATCATGTCAACAATTACGCAAAGATGAATTAGGCTTCAAATGTTGTAGTAGAAAAATAATAAATGTTGGAATGGACAGTAAAATGTTCGAAACAAAGTGACAAAGAGAGACAACAAACTGCTGAAAATAATGCCAACAACAACATAAGCAACGACAAAAGAAATAGCACTAGCAGTCTTAAAAAACAACAAATACGAGCGAATACTAAACAGGAATAGCAGCGAAACAGTAGCATCGGTAATAACAAAGACGTCTCATTTGAAGGCATCAATGTGGCTGGGTTTATCAATCCGCAACTAAGTACAGGTTTGTTAAGCATTCTATACTCTACGGCAAGATTCCACTTTCGCCAAATTCCATTATTCTGTTGTTTAGTACAAACGCGTATATATATATATATATATATATATATATATATATATATATATATATATATATATATATATATATATATATATACACATATATACACATACATAGGTAGAAGGGAGAGTTCTGTGGTTGATTTGATTATCCGAGTACCATGTACTACTCAGTATTCAAAGCTTAACTATTATTTCCCGACCCCAGAGAGACCTAACTTACCGGCGATATCTAACTGTGATCGCAGCCACATTGCCGCATCTAAATGTATGCTAGCTAACTTTTATCTAATGTTTATTTGAATGTACACACATATAAGGATAGACATACGTTATGCAATTTGTATAGAGTCACAGATTATAGACAACCTAACTTTATATATATATATATATATATATATATGAAGAAGAAGTTTTGGGACTTCAATGGTTAGTTTTGCATGGAGGGAGACATGTTGAGGTATGAAATAGATAATATTGGTGCTTTTACACATTTTAAATATTTTTTATGAATAATAACTTAAGCATTGTGACAATTGCCGTGAATAAACCTCACATTTGAAATTATATATATATATATATATAAATATATATATATATATATATATATACACACTTTGATATCACTGTGTTTCACGGTAAGTTGTCATCCGCAGCGCATCGGATCCGGATCAATCGGTCCAACGTCATCCATCAGATTCATGCTCAAACTACACGTTACTCAAGACATATCTAAATTAAACCGACCCTAACCTAAGTCCTGTTACGTGTTCCTTGCTATTGCAGCACAAGCATAGTTTCTAAGCAGACCACCAGCAATCATAATATTATTAATAACGATAACACTACGCCCGCATACTAAGCATGGACGTTCATCTGCACTGGCAGCAGATCCAGCAGTCCGCGCAGCGGGATCCGCGAGCGGTTGAGTTGACTGATGCCGTGCGTGGTCGCGGTTTAACTGACCTAGGCTTATAATTGTTATGGCGCTCCCTAATACTGTTAATGGGTCCGACGTTTACCCGCCTGATAATAGATGTCCTCTCGCCTGCTCACCCTCTGCAGTGCTGGGTGAACGACTACGAAGACCGTATGCAACAATAGAATGTGCAATACCAATGGAGTGGGTACATGCAATAATGCCCTTATGGCTGCCATGACTACAAATGCGGCAACTTCTATCTGCTATCACCACAGGCGCTGCGATCGACAACAGCAACCGGCAAGAGACATTTGTTCGGCCCAATTACTACCAGCGTAACTGATACGTGCAAACTTCAACTGTGATGCCTCTACTCGTTTGTCTGGACGACTAGAAGCGAAATAAGAAATAGTAGAGCATTATTCTCTAGTAAGAGTAACTCGAGTAAACGTCGTCTCCAACGGCAGTTCGCTGTCAACGTGTCCAAGTAACGAACTAACTAAACTATGTATCAAACTAAATAAAGTCAATTTGGATTCGAACGCCCTTCCAGTCGTTGGCACCGTTAATGCCGGCACAACGGAATCTTAGGAGAGTCTTACGTCGCTCCTTCTCGATGGATTCGACAACGTCCCTCGATAGTCGACGTCGAATCACCTTCAGGATCGGCTCGCCCCATGGCACGCCGAGAAACGCGGACACCATGGTTGTTTGTCGTTTGTGGCACGGTTTTGGCAGGTGATCAGCTACACGGTTCGGCACGAAGAGGAACACCCCCAGCAAGCACCAGCGCCCTGGCCTTCTTTTTCGTCTAGTGCTAGCAATGAGACAGTGACGTCAAACACAACGAGCGCAATGCAACGATGCGCAGGAAACACGACAGTTTGATCATGCGTCGAACGCGTCGAACATAACAAATCTCAACGAGATTGCACGGCTCTTTCAAACCTTAACCCATCAACAACAACAGCAGCAGCAGGAGCAGCAAAAACATCCTCAGCAACAACAACAGCAGCAGCAGCAATAGTCACAGCGGTTCCTCGACGTCGCGGCACGAGAGTCACTTCTAGAGTAGCACCCTAGAGTAACCAGCGAGATTTCCTCTACCCGATTACTGCAACGTTTCGCAAGCCTCACCACAGTGCCTTTAAACGACACAAACCACTGTCCACAACATAATCTAGCTATAGCTCGCTAGATCTTCTTGCCCTGCGCCACCTGACCACACAGCAAACACAGGCGGGCCGGCGGCTGGCACGCTTAAAGTCACTGGCAGGTAAAAAGGCATCTCACGTAGAGGGAGTTGCGGTGGTGGTGGCGGCGGCGGCGGCGATACTAAGCGGCTGAACAACAGGTGAGACAATCCGCACAGAAGCACTCCGCACAACACGAACGACTTAACTTCTCAGGAGGCGCACGTTGCTCACTCGCTTCGCTCCAAGCACAAGGGGCAACGCACGATAACAACACATGCACAAACACACAACTCAGACAATAATGATTGTTGCTCCCCCCGAGCCGCCATGTGACGCAGAGTTGTTGAGGCAAAGTCGTCGAACCTAACTGATAACATTACAACATCGACTGCGCCGGAACACGGCCACCACTGCAATGAAAGCAGGGGCAACCGCCGGCACCAGCAACGGCCGGCACACCGGCAGGGTGGTTGGTATACGAACGAGCTCAGGGCGGAGCGAGCTCCAGAGAAGCTTTTGGTCTGCTCGGTCTGTCTCCTCCAGCAACCACCGTTGGCCGGATGGCTGGCTGAATGTCTGGCGCTCTCACCGTGCAATCATCACTTGACAGCAGAGGTAAATCCGACCTCCCGGAACGAAACACTGCGGCCAGAACAATGCCAGCAGAGCATAGAGTAAGACACGAGACACGGTGTCTCTACTTAGCCAACGGTCGATCAAGCAATCTAATCGGAATCAATCTCACCGAGCCAATGCATGTGTTTACTATTTTTTGCCCGCAGAGCACTGCATCGTGTCGCCGCGCTCTTGGCCCGATCACGAGAATGATCTCACCCTCACTTCTGGGCTTTGAACTTCTGAGACTTGGTCTCTCTCTGTCGGCCGTCCACCAGTTCCTGCCAGTACGTGTGCTGCCCACCAGACTAGCAGCCAGTTTGCACACGCTAAACGCTACTCAATACAGTTTGCTCATAATTTCCACTATGAGGAAATGTGCACGCATGCACATTTGTATGTATGTATGTATGGGGTGCGTTTGTGTGTCGGTGTGGTTCATTTTATGATGATTTCACTGGATTTCTTGCTTTTCTCCAGGTATGCGCCTCCCTCACCCTCAATCTACTTATTCCTCTCTCTCTCTCTCTGTCGCTCGTTTTCAAGGAAGGAAAACATACCTCGCTGAAAACACACAGAAGTCATGCGAACACAGACATTCGTAGACATTTACGCTCAAACACACACAGGCAAATAGATATATATATATATATATATATATATATATATATACATATGTTTCAAGATAAGAAAAATATCCGCTTAACTTCAATGGTGTGGCGCCCCAGGAAGTCTTAAAAGTACGATCGACACCAACACATTTGGTGTGGCGGTGAAGATGCTGCATGCATTCGACGCTTGATTTGTTGTCGTCATGATGCGCGGCACGATGCGGGTGCAACATCGTGCAGGTAGATGAACAGAGAGGAATTTGGTCGAGTGAGAATTTCAGCGACAGCATCCAACTCACTCATCATTGCCACTGCCATGTCCTGCCGTTGGAGCCGTCGTTTCCACAATGAAGAAAGTTTTCTGCCAAAGGCGCGGATCGGCGCCGAACGCGCTCATGCTTAGCGATGCGACGGACGGGTGGACGAACGGACAGCCACGAACTTTGGCCACATTTTTCTGGTCTCGTCGGCGTGTCTGGACGGCCGCAGATTACGGCGACACCCGCAATGACGCGATCTTTGATGAGTCGACGCTCTTCTCGACGCCAGTGTTTTATTCGTTCGTTCGTTAAGTCAGTGAAACATGTCTCACTGATCCGTTGGCTTCCCCCGTGTGCCTGTGTTTGAGCAGTGCAATGTGGCGGCGGCACGCAAACATTTTCCAGAATAGAACGCGAATAATAACTGTACGCAACGATCGACAATCCGGGGACGAATCGCAACTTAGATGCAGACTAATAATAATAATAATATTAAGTAATACAGGGTGGTCTCCGGAAATAACCGGAGAACTTTAAAGTACCATAAAAAAACAAAAAGTGTTTAAGGTATTTAAGCATTTTTTTTCAATTAAAATTTAGATATGCTGCCATTTCCAGTAAAATACAATTCGGCGAGATGACGATTTGTTTTTTTTTTACAAGCTCTTGAGCACGTCTTCACATGCATTAGACTCAATTACATTAATGAACGCCTGATAGTTCAATTTAGTTTAAGATTTTCAAACACACGGTTTTTACAGAACATCCGTCTTTCATACGTCGTAGTACTTTCCATTTCAGTTATCTATAATATTATTAGTATTTATAGGCACTCTGTTTAAACTGTATGAACACATTTAAATAATAATAATAATAATAATAATAATAATAATAATAATAATAATAATAATAATAATCTGTACATCGTTGAAATGTCTGTTCGGTCGAGACGTGGTTCACGGAGTAATTTATGATGCCATCTTTTCTTGAATACCTTACGTAATGTAAATTTCTAGTCCTTAGTTACATTACGTACTGGGGACTCTCAGAGGTGAGCGGTTGCAATTTCTGTTAATGTTGGATGTAAAATAAAATGATAAATCTAGAGGTAACATGCCACGGAAGTTTTTATATGCAAAAACGCTTAATTCAAATTTGTAAAGTGATGGTGTTTTAAGCGGCTTGTAGATTGCATAAAGATGATATACACTTTAAATTATTAAATTCGCTGACAGTCGTGGGATTATCAGCGTACACTTTAATATTTAAATAACCCCGCAGGAAAAGTCTAACGGTGTTAAAGCGCAAAATCTGAAAGGCTAATGTATATCGTCCTCACGCGAGATTACGCGTCCGGGGCATTTCATCCTGAGAAAACCAGTTGTCTCGCTAGCTTACGGCTTGTGACACTGTCTTGTCGAGACCAGAGTCTACTCGCATCGATTCCGTCCAAATTCGGCCAATACTGTTAAGGATCATGCTGTGATTCACCATGAAGTGCTAAAAAACGATTTCAATGATCGCTCTAGATCAGGTGGCGCACCAGACTATGATATATGTCACATGTAATGTCTCGTCGTGATTCACATGAGGGTTCTCGGTTGTCCAAATGCGACAGATGCGTTTTCTGTATTCCCATTTCCATTCATATATATTTTTACCTTGTCAAAAAAAGATAAGCTTTTTCTCAGAATCGACATAGCGCTGCATCATCTTGGAAGCCTGATCGGCGTAGTTTAGCCGCTTCCTGATAGTCCCTAGGCTTCATCCCATGTGCAAACTCACGGTCACTGCGCTCCGTAGCCTTCCACGGCTTCCATTACGTACTTAACATGTCCTGTGAAACTTAAGCACAGTTCACGAATGATGTTCTCACAACGCCGTTCTCTCAACCGTAAAGCTGATTATTCGGACATCCTGTATATATATATATATATATATATATATATATATATATATATATATTTAATGTAAAATCTGTATAATTATGTTATATGCATACTCAATATAGGGTCTTTTCAATTTGATAAGTGCGGCGCCGCAGTCAACCAATCTATGAAAATGAATAGTAAAGTTGTTATGCATATGCATAATATACGTTTATTTTGCTATGCATATATATATATATATATATATATATATATATATATATATATATATAGACCGTTATTTTAATTAGTCACGCACTATTTTCCAACAGCCGCACATGCCCGATGGCAATAATGTATCTCTTTTTTTACTGAAGGTGCAAAGATTTTTCGATTGGGCCAACAATATATATATATATATATATATATAAAATACTGCGATGATTTATTAATCATTTACAATACATTTGCACACTCGGCAGTGCTCGCCAATATATATATATATATATATATATATAGTAAAATACATGTAAGCTACATCGAATACGCCATATACATGACTCTGTATGCCATACACAGAGTTTTCGGCCATAAATGGATTATAATATAATGAGGCCTATCCTTCAACGCACAAAATGCTCTCACCTGTGCTACAGTTTTTATTGCTGCTTCTCTGTTGTTGTTTCTGTTGTTTTTGTCATTGTGCTTGTTGTTCTGACACCATATCTTATGGCCGGCTGAATAAACGTCACATATACGCCTATGCATATCTACAACATACGTAACAAGTCCAATTAACCATCTATTCAGTTGACACTATTCGTTGAGTCGCCAAACGGCTAGCCAGTAATAGATATTAGTGGAGAAAATTATATGATCCTATATAATGAACATATACGTACAGTTGTTTTATTTTCTGGAATGAATAAGTGCAGAGCCAAAGCAAGGCATAGGTCTGCAATATGTGAAACATAGTACGAATGTCTACTATAGCGGTGCTGCCGTTTTTCAAATACAGAAAAACGGCACTCATTGGCTTATGTAGTATCAATTGCGGGCACCAACTGATTGAGACTCAGCCACTCGAACTTGGCGTAAGAATTAGTATGCACTATACGTGGAGTCACATAAGCTCTTACTAACTCCACAGATCAGTCATATATTATCCCACCGTGGTCGGATATATATATATATATATATATACATATATGTAAGAGCCACGAGACGTAGAGTTTGAACAACGCGTTTAAGAGCCTATTGGCAAACGTATATATATATATATATATATATATATATATATATAGAAAATATTGCGATTATGTATTAATAATTTACAATACGTTTGCACACTCGGCAGTGCTCGCCTTTTCAACTATATATATATATATATATATATATATAAAGTCGACGTAAAGTTTTTGTTATGTTGTAATCTCACCACCCGGGAGCGACCCCCGCTGTGGTTTATTGACATTTCTCATACCTTTGTTTTGGGAATTTTCAACGCCGACTTGGCTACGGCAGAAAGGCGAGTCCCTGGTCCGTGTCCAATAAACCTATGATATATATATATATATATATATATATATATATATATATATATATCTATAGATATATATATACACAGGGTCCGCAAGCTAAATCAAGATGAACTTGCAACCCACCAGTAGACACACAATAGTGGTCGTCCTGTTATTGTTTAATATTATTGTGTTCGTCAGAATCTGTAGATAACATCCGGCGCAATCAGAATGGCGGAAGCACTTTTCTGGGCCCGGAATTGAAGCGAGTGGCAGTGGTAGAATCGTTCGGCACAGGCAGGAGCGTAGACGAGATCATGTCCTTCTTCAAATATACTAGACGTACTTTGTATGCCACTGCCAAGAGATACACCGACGCACAACGGTCCGAGGAAGCGTCTGGAAGTGCGCTCAGGAAAATGTACGACAGGTGGCGGTCAGTGAGATCTGGCGAGATCGTGAAACGTGCCAAAAATTGGAATTCTCATGATCCCAGACGTTTGCTGAGGGAACACGCGTGCGCAGGTGCAATGCCGACACAATGGTCGGATTGCAAACTTATCAGACTCGCCCCGAGTTGTTCCTGAGTTCGCTCAAACATGAGGCTGCCGGGAGCCTTCAGTTCTTCGCAGGTGAATATTTTTACGGTTGTCGCTAAATTGCACAGGGGAAATTACCAGTTGCTCGTCGACTGCCCTAAGGAAGTGCCTGCGACAGGAAGGACCAGGTTTCCGGCCCTCAAGCGCTAAGTGTGGTGTCAACTTAGGGGGACGTTATGCTTTCATACTTCTTTGAAAACGATGGAAATTATCACAACGGAAGTCTACCAACGAGTTTTAGTAACTGTTGTAAAGCCCTGGGGCTATCCGGCGCGCCAGCTCACACGAGCCATTTGGTGCTGATTATACGAAAACATGAACTCGGCACGACGTTCGGACATGTTCAAGCCAAAATATATTTCGGCCAGCAAACAGTTCGGATTTAAGTATTCGGGATTTCTTTGTGTGGGTCTTAGTTAAGCGAGGTTCTAACAAGTCTCCACAACCTAACACTTCATCACTGAGCACTGCCATTTTGTCAGCAGTTAATAAATTATCCCGGTACACGGTGCAACGAGCATACGCGCAGTTTTGCAGACCTCGGCTTGATGCAGTTATTGAAGCGAACGGAAGATACATTAAATATACAGACACGCGAGAGTTGCTGAACACGACGAGTCCAGACTCATCGTTCTTGAAACCTTAATAGCAATCTTTGCAGATCCTCGGGTCATCCACTATTCGGAAACGAGCAATGGGATTTCCTCTTCTGTCCTACATTGACCGATTGTCTACACACATTTCGGCGCTCTTGTTACTAAGCAGCACAAGGGAGGCCAGGCAGAGAATAGGTCACGGCCAGTTTAGAGACTTGATACTCTCGTGCCAATGTTGTTCTCGCAGTTGCTACTTTTATTAACTTCAACCATCAACTAATCAAGATCAATATATCAATGCTAGGATATACTGCTAGAGCCGTACACACTGCTTCAGTAGTGACATCACACACCAATACTAATAATAATAATCTCTTTCTCTCACCCAAATCGGCACATTTTTAAAACGATTGGTTGGAAGGGGTGTGTATCGCTCCTGAATTATTAGAATCTAATTGAGAAAATCAAACCCACGACCCATGATGTCAAGGTTGCAGGCTATCTTCTCCACACCGTCCCCCGCCAACATATAAATATGTATATATATGCTTATGTAGATAGATCTTACATATTTATTTGCTTCGATTTTGCATTGACTTCAGACATGCATGTAGAAGATGACTTCAGATATGCATGTAGAAGACTAACTCACCCGTTGCCGCAGGTATTTGATTCAGTTTAAATGCAGTTTTATGTTGTCAAAGAGGGACATTATTTACAGTATGCTTAGCAGAAATAATAATAATAACCATGGGAGGCGCTGAAAACGCAATGAAAAAATCAATAACGAAGCGAACACATTCAAGCCTTACACGATCTTGAGTTCGCTTTCTTAATTGGTTTATCTGATAGAAGACTCTATTCTTGCACCGTAGTGCCGCCTTATTCTAGTTAGACGTTCACCCACGACACATGGCAAACACGATACGAAACGTTATACAATATTACGTCAAGCTAAAATGCTCAAGCTCGGGCACATAGAGAGAGAATGACAGACGCCTTCGAGCAAAAACGGCAGCAAGACCAGTAGATGGGGTAGCAACGCCCGAGTGATATAAACTTAGTAGCCAAAAAATAGAAATCAATAAATAAATATACGTGAAAGAGAAAAGCACAAACAAAACAACAGACTCATCTGCACTAGTCCCTACCCTGAGTCGAACATCAGGTAGGCGCGCAACAACTTTTGCAGTGCCCTCTGTATCCTTGAAGTCTAGTCAACACGCACTTGCGTACCGCCTTCCTGAAACCTGGACCCGCATTCCTAAACGCATAAGATGCCTCACCACGAAACACCTCTTCTCTCGCGAGTTAAAGCAGTGGCTGTTAATTTCACAGTCGGAACCAGGCGTGTGATCTAGGTATAGTTGGTATTACAAATGTTGTGCTTCGTATACGAGGACACACCTAGTTTGATTGTATTTATCCACATGTTTTTAGACATAGTTGTTGTAAGTTGTGTTGATGCTGTACTAGTGGACTACTTCGTTTGTGTGTTATATTTGCAAGTTTGTTGCCTCATGTGGTGTTCGGCGTTCTAACAAACGCACCAATTGCTGCTTTGAAGTTCTTGTGTAAATCATAAACCACTGTAATACCATTGTGTGTAAAGTGCTTATACAAAGCACTCCTTGGATTTTGTCGAGAGTAATTATCTGCTTTGTTGTTTGATTCATATTTTTTCAACCATTTTTTTTTACCGAGAACTTAAGCGTTGTGAAATGCAGTTCCGTGAATAAACCATGTTTGAAATTGAAATTGAATTGAAAATCTCTCGAGCATCGAACTGATGTTGGTAACCACATCTCGTTGGTAGGACGTACGTTATTGTATCATGCTGCTTTTATTCGGCAATGAATGTATATGTTTGCATACCTTCCCAGCATACGGCAGACATGCAGATATGCGACGAGGCTGTGCAATTCGAGATAGCATGAGGTTAATTTGAGTGCCGCTAGCAAATGATGATTGTGATCGTGCTAATGACGGTAACAAGGACGACAATCATCTTCGAGATCAGAAGGGCAATTGCAACAACTCTTCCAGCAACGAGTATATACATATAATTGTTAACTTTTAGGTTTATTCACCATACATTGGTAGCATAGTACAATAGTTTACATGTCATTTGTTAGGCTAAGAATATTGTATGTTGACACTTGATTGTAGTGACGATGTTTTAATAAACGACCAGGTGAGCATGTGGTACCGTCCGATATTGCACTCTCCACAATATTTACGTACGCACTCGTCAATTTCATAACAGTGTCCTTTCAAGCATATGAGGTGGTGGTAACCATGCCATGCTTACTGTAGATACATCTGCAGGTGGTTTCGTGGCTTTGCAAGCACTACTAAGTCGTCGGCATAAAATGCATGTATCGCTGTACATTTCTGAGGGCGTTCGCCAAGCCAGCTATACACAGTATAAAGAGGAACGGGCTTGCGGAGTTACCCTGGACGACTCCAGACAGTCTGTGCTACTGGACTGCTAACATAATGAGCCCCGTTCTTGATAGTAATTACATTCTTGATAGTTCACTTGCAGCATGTCACGTATTAGATTAGACATAGTTCCCTCTATAGAATATCGGGTTCGAAACACTTTGAGAAGTTTGTCTCTTTTAACGCAGCCGAATGCAGTTTTAAAATCAATAAAAGCGACATATGTCATCTATTTTTGATCTTGGCTTTACATGGTCTAAAAGAAAGGCAACGGCATCCGACGTAGATCGTCCTCTTAGGAATCCATGTTGCTCGCATGGTAAAATTAGGCCTACGGCGTTATATAAGCGTTCTACAACAAGTGAAAATAAAATTTTATAAACGACGCTAATAAGTGCAATTCCGCGGTAGTTAGTTGGGCCGGTTGCTTCACCCTTCTTTTTGCAAATTGGCTGCAAGAAACTATTTTTTCATTCTTCTCGTATTTTGCCGCAGCTTAGGCATGCGTTATACAATTTGGCTAATGGCGGGCACAGACAACGCATATTTGTTTTATATGTTCACACACATTTTAGTCTAGACCCGCAGATTTACCATGTTTTTGGAACTGATTACATTGGCGACCTCTTCTTCTGTAAATGGTCGATAATCATAGACATTCTTCCTCGGAGGTAGTAGAAGATCACCATCGTATAGGCGCGTAAATTGAAGTATCCACTCATTGTCATTGATTAATGGATTTGGTGGAGTGAGTCGTTTTGGGAGGAGTATCCATGGTTTTGTAGAACTATGTTGTACGCGTGTCACACGCTAAATGATCTTATATGCTTGTTTCTTTTCTTGTTTAATCTTTTTAAATTTTCGTTTCAAATCCGCGAGTCGTTATATTCCCCCCGGGCTAAGATCCATGTGACTGCAAATAGTGTATTTCATGGCTTTGCATTGTTCATCAAACCATGGTTTGTGCGCAGTAGGTTTGTGTAGCGGCTTCCGTGCGCATGTATATATATATATATATATATATATATATATATATATATATATATATATATATATATATATATATATACCGGTATCTGATACGCATGGTGTCCAGGAATGACTCGCATGCCTCTCACGTTACGCGTAGAACAGACAATCTCCAGACGCTAACATATGATATAGCATTCCCTATACGTATAACCGTGTCGTATAGGGTTCGTGTTTAATAGGTTGCCACGTACGGCATGAAAGACAGTGCAGTGGTTCGGTAAGAAAATGCAGACTTGTATGACCTATGATTCTACTGCCAACCAAAACGTTTGCTTTGAGTATTGATATTTTATCTATTTTTTTTTATCAGTGTCTTTTACCTTCTCTCGTTGCACTCCTCTGTTCTCCGCTCACATAGACAGTACGCTCTTACTTCCATTTGGTAGAATGAAAATAACCTACTAAAGTGGGAAACTCACCGGCAAAAACAAACGTGCCCTACTAACGGGTGTTGCACGTGAACTGCGTGTTAACTTAAGCGCCTATAGATAACCTATATGAAGGATACAGATAACCTATATAATAATGGCGAATGCACCGATAAGGCGGGCAAGATTGAGCTAAGTTTGATAGCATATTTGACACCGAGGTTAGTAATCCGTTCGGAGGAATTCAGACGTAGAATTAACGCAGATAGAGTTCTAGTTGGACTTGTTTTACTGGTTCAAGTGATCCATTTTTTGTTACTCAATATTATCGAAGTAAATACGCGTTTTTGCACGTTTCTATTTGCTCAACATGACGTTATAATAGATAATATAGAGTATGCTTTGTGACCTTTGGTATATATATATATATATATATATATAAGTATGATTCGGCAGAACGACGACAAAGCAAATCACAGAAATGCACCTCTATATCAACAGTACTAAGTCATTGTATTTACAGTATTAACGTAAATACGTAGCATATAGATAGATGCACGTATAAAATGCATTGCTATTCACGGGTCCATGCTTACTAGATGCATTTTATCCGTTTTCGTCTCTGTGAATAGTACTACATTGTAATGACCATATACTTGGTGATCCTTCGTCACTGATCCAACGTGAGTCCGTTTCTGTCTAGCTAAGTAAGCAGCCCTTGAAGAATGCTAGGTAAACGTCAAGAATAGTACACGCAGAGAAAGATGTTACAATGTGCACCCAATGATATCTCAATTAAAAAGTCACTTGTGACTAGTCAGTGACAAGCGCCACAAGCCGCTATATATTTCAAAGGCTATATATATAGCCTTTGAAGTATATAGGGACTGGTAGCAGCGGACGATGCCTGAGATTCAATGCCATATGGGTTGAACGCCTCTTGTTAGATTCGGACAGGATTAATAAACATTCTGTGACTAACAAGAACGCGGGGCAAAGTAATAGCGACAGCATCAAAGCACGATTTTTTTGAATATTTTATCCCACTTTCCCTTAATCATTCCCTCTCTCTTAATATATATATATATAAATATATATGCATGTGTACCAACTGACCTTCAATCTCCGCGGACATTGGTTGATGCTTGACAACATTCACTGTCATTGGAATAGCACAAACAGTTCGAGTCTGATCGCAAAGCGGGACAATTACACGTTCGTAGCAACGAAAGACAACCGTAGTTACGTTTTCAACTGGCCAACGGACATTACAGCGCGGGCGAACAAGTCGTAATCACAACACATAATTTCGTTAAGTAGACTCGCATCAAGGAAAAAGAAGACGGAGAGCAAGGAGAACAGGAAGAACGCATTGGATAGCGGACACTGCACGGCACGCGACATTAGCGGTGTGATTATGCAGTCCTCTCCATCGGCGTATCTTTGTCATGTGCCGCCGCCGCCGCTGCTGCCGCCGTTGTTGGTGGTGTTGATAATGATAACTCGTCATATTTGGCTTCTGTGGTCGCCGGTAACGAGCAATTTCAGCGAACCGATACATCAGTGCTTGACGCGCAACTCATCAAAATCAAGCCAGCTTCAAGGGCGTCGATCGGCCCCTATCGGTTTTCTAGTTCTTCAAGCTTCAAGCGTGACAGACGACGACGACGACGGAAACACCAATGACTGTCGTGGTTCCCTTGGTCAGTACGCTAAATGGAGAACACAATCATCCAGTTGATGGAACTAGCGGCGTGGATACTGTTGTTGTTGTTCCTGCTATTGTTGTTGTTATGGCCTTAGCACGCCAAAATAACAACGATGCAAGGCTTATGCGAACGACAACGTTCATACGTTACGTGAAAACACACTATACGAGAGCAGTCTAGGCGTACAAGTGCTACCCAAAGTGAGTGGACGCACGAAGGTGTGAAGTCTTCATAGTGGCTTTTCCTTTCCTTAGTACGCCGATGATGACCGATCATAACAAAAACAACAACAACAACAACGACGACGACGACAACAACAACAACATCAAAACCAACAGGATCGGTGTCAACATCGCTACCAACGTACACATTTGAAATACGTTAGGGGTACCCTGGGTGACTGACGCCGTTCTAAGGCATTCGCAAGTCCTACGTTAACATATATGTCAATACAATCGCCCCACCTTTGAAGACAATCCTCAGCAGTGCAACGTATGGAATCGGCCTCTTAGGCTAAACGGTCAGTTCTAGACGCTGACAGTAAAATCTGGGCGCTCCAAACTTCACTGGTGACACAGTCCAGTGGCTTCACTCTGATTCCAGACGACCTCGACCTACCTTGCCAGTTCCCTCCGCATCATCATCATCATCAACAACACTTAGGTAGCAGGCGTTAGCCAATCATTACTCGACCGGCTCATAAACGAAGAGTTACAAACGCACCTCGAGATGACGGCGGCTGATATAACGCCTCCTTCTTCTCTTCAGAGTACGTCCAGCAGGAGAACATTACGCTGTACGCATTGAGAGTGCACTGTTTTCGATGAATCACTGCTTGCTTCTCCATGCTATGTTGTCGTCCAAGAGCGGCCGGCGTCACCTCCCGTACACCTGCCTCCACGACGCTTCAATTACGTGCGTCTGTATGACGGGCCGTTTTTGTTTCCGGCAGTCAATTCATCTTCAATCCAGTGAATGAAATCCAGTGAAAGGAACCGCACTTTTCAATCAGCTGCATACGTGAACCGTTTTTGTTCCACGTGATAATGCAATGCAGCACTGCTCACCTGGCTCACATAAATGCCGCCACATCGGTTCACGAATAAACCGGTGCCTCTTTGTGAGCTACCTCATGACAATGACTATAACTTTCACTACTACTACTACTACAACCACCACTACTACTACTACTACTACAACCACCACTATACAAACAAAGATTGCTACTTGATACTTGATAACTACCTACGACCCCGGCACCCAGCACCCTATATGTGCACACAGCCATCTCGATGCCAATGCACGTACATCAAAATGTTTACGCACGCACACAGCACACACACAACCCACCCACCCATATACAGACAGACTGATGCGCTATCTATCTTAGATACCTGTATGCATATTCGATCGTACATACATACTATGAGCGTCGCGTACACATAGCCCGTGCCCGTAGAGCTAACGACATGTCGTCGACGTCCCAAGCCCGTTTAGACCATCATCCTCTCTGTGGTGGTGTCGACGGGGTATTCGAGACCACTGGCCTACGATCGCCGCCAACTGGCCAACCGTGGGCGACAGAGAAAACAGCAGCAACAGCAGCAGCAGCAGACAGCGTTCGCACTCGGCAACGAGCAGATAACACAAGCGTCGCCCTCGGCGCCCACGATGAGGGCGCCGCTTGAATGGCGGTGGTTACAGTCCGCGCACTCCCGGGCGACTGTCTGTGTTTTTGGGTTAGGAATGCTCGCTCATCACGAAGACGATCATGACGACCATGACGTTGATGATGATGATCCGTGCGGTCACTCCCGCAGTTCCCTATTCCAACGGTCGCTGAGCCTGTGCCTGAGCCTGAGTTGTTGCGGGCACGTGTCTACATAGGCAGCGCGGCCTATGTCATTCGTCGTCGCTCGCCACGGTCGCCGGTCGAAAAACGACCTACGGATACCCCCCACCCCACGCCTCCCCACGCCGCCTCCTTGCCTACGTCGAATACGGTACGGGGCTAGTAAGCGAACGATAGGCCGACGCGCATTTTACTCGCTGAGCAGCTGGTACACAATTTACATGAGTAGTAGACAACTCAGACTCACAGACCGTCACAGCGCAGCGCCATGATGAGTTCTGCTTTCTAGTAGCACACTGCTATCTAACAACAACGACGTCTCCTCCTATGATGATGATGATGGTAATGATGATGATGCTACCATTCTCCTTGTGGTCATATCTCTTTTAACGATGTGTGTGTGCATATACACTGTACATATGTATACGCTTAGTTATACGTTTGCGTATTGCTCGGTATATATATATATATATATATATATATATATATATATATATATATATATTATTACATATACATACATATATATATATACATTCGTATATACACACGTAATTTGCACGAATCTCCTTGATGTGTTTTTCATCATCAAAATGGCCCAGCTAACCGTCTCCGTTTCCCGGTCCCGTTTACGCCCGCGACGGGCTTCTTTCGAACACAAGCGATGCAACGTTAACACGGGGGGGGGGGGGGGGGGCGAACTTTACTATAGACACAACCGGGCCAGCATCGCCTCGCCACATCATACCGACGAGCGAGAGCGTTCCGAAACAAGCCAAGTCCGGGTAGTGGCCAGTTAGCCGGCGAAATGACAAAGCAGTAGCCGAATCGAGGCTGGCCCGGCCGGGACAAGCCTGCCTCTTGCCTCAGCGACAATAGCCATAACAGCAGGCGGAAGAAATCCACTCAACCTTAGTGACCTTGGGTGTAAAGCGCCCACAGAACAGACGATCACGGTGTGTCGTCTACATCGACGACGTCTATAGCTACGACAAAGCTCTGGCTGCTTTGCTGGTCGGGAGGAATTTGGTCGTCCACATTCATTCGTGTCGTGCATGCGACGACATGAGAGAGCTTCCTTGAGAGAATGATTGCTGGTCAATCCTCAGCTTCGTATCAATTTATGCCGCGTATCAGCGACGGCATTGTCATCATGACGCGATACACCAACAAGACTGACGGATGAATGGTGGGTGTCCTTCAACCCGCGTACCACAGCAGCCGCCATCACCACTACCGCCATATAGTTCGGTTCTATATAGCTCATCGGTTGACTTCAATTTGAAGTTCTAGTTATATAACATGCCGTTTAAGCACTAAGGCCTATCTGGAACAGCCACAAGGCGTTTTTAAACATCCTTTTTAAATCAAGCATCACAATGCAGTAGAATGCAAGTGCATATTCATTCAAGGAAAATGTAATGTGCGGTGTGCTAAGAGGCAACGTTTATCAGCACAAGACGCTGAAATATTGACACAGTTCATAAACGGACATTTGGCTGTGTTTAAATATTAATTTAATTCACAAATAGGAAACATTTGTCTAGGCACTTGTCTGCGTGCAAGACGGCAAGAGTATTAGGAGAAACTCGCCAAGTTTATAACGCCACAATGCGCAGCATTGGACGCGTTTACAGTTACGCAACTTCGCAGGGTCCTTTTTTACAGAGACATTTCTTAATACGCTTCCACGCTTTATTAGAGACCATAAAAAGCGCGACTGTGCCCACGAGCTTGAACGTTTGGAGCTCTAGGCAGGGCTATGTCGAACGACTGAAGAACAGAGTGTGTCGTTGAGCGACACGTTTGATAAATCTGTAGAACTCTTTGCAGAAAGACAATTCCATTTGTACAAACAAAGAAGCTCCCATGTAAACAGAATTCGTTACATTGAGAACAAAAGGAGCATTGTAGATCCTCATATGTCGAGCCCGACGTTAAATGTTGATGATTGACTGTCTTCATATACAAGTCTACTTTACAAACTATGAAACGCAACGTATGAGATTGCATAGATTAGCGCCATTAGATGTCATCTGGCGTTAACAAGTGCTACAGATGTGATGCTGCATTACCGTAAGTATAACTCATGTATGCATTACATATATAATGCACAATGAGGACCTGTTAGCTCACTGTGGCCTCTTATGGGCCTTAAGCACAGGCCCTCGAGAACGTTTAAGAGAGCAATGAGGTCGACTGGCCCTTTGTGTATAATAGAACGCCCAGGTCTCTCGAGAGACAATGGAAAGAGATGAACCAGATGAACTTACCCTATCCCCCTGCGAGCGAAATTGTTTGCTTGCCTGGGACGCGTCTCTTACAGACTCGCTAGCCCCTACAACGAGCGGCGCAGCTACGACTTACTTGGATGCGGTATCTAGGTTGATTGAAGCTAACAAGTGAAGAAATGACTCGGGGATCAACTATCTTCACGAGTATTGTCCCCTACCGTTTGAGACCATAGGAGGTTTTGGACCCCTTACAAATGTATAGGCCTATCCAACGCGTTGGCAAAATTAAACTTTCGGTTGGTCTCTCAAGCTCAAGCCTATTCGAATTTTGGTGTCACTAGCTGTAATTCGGCATACAACGGGAAAAGATGGCTTCCGTTACGGGAAGTTTGTTGAACTGAACTAGCCTTAGGTTAGACAACTGGTTAGAACACGTTTGCTCAGAGACAATTTCGAGGTCGAAATTTTCATATGATTACAGTCATCAGCGTCAGTAGCTGTCACTCGGCATACAACGGGAAAACGCGGCTTTTGCTACGGGAACTTTGCTGAACCGAACTAGCCTCAGGTTAGATAACTGGTTAGTACACGTTTGCTAAGAGACAATTTTTGAGGTCGAAGTTTTCATATGATTACAGTATAAATATATATATATATATATATATATATATATATATATATATATATATATATATATATATATATATATATATATACACATATACATATACAGGTAGTTCAATAAGTTCTTAGAATGAAAACCGAGAATTTTCCAAATCATGTTTTTAAAATTTTCTTATTCGATATACTCCCCGAGAAGCTCAATACACTTTTCCCACCGAGATTTCAGAGCTTTCATACCTCTTGAGTAGAATTCCGCGTCGTTAGACTGAAAATAGGCATTGACAGCAGCCTTAACCTCTTCATTGCTGGAAAAACGCTTTCCACCGAGACTATTCTTCAAATGTCCGAAGAGGAAATAATCAGAGGGAGCCAGGTCTGGAGAATAGGAGGGTTGTTCAATAAGTTCGAACCTCAGTTTTGCCGATGCTTGCCGGGACTTGTGTGCAGGAGCATTGCCCTGGTGAAACGGGACAACCTTCTTCTGCAAAGCGGGCCGTTTCACGATGAGTTCTTGCTAACGGCAGTCCAACAGTCTTGCATAATATTTTCCTGTGATCGTTTTACAGCTCTCAAGGTAGTCGACCAGCATTATTCTACGTTGGTCTTAAAAAACTGTAGCCATCACCTTTCCGGTCAATGCCGTTGTCCGCACCCTCTTCGGAGGTCCTTCATCAGGTGCACACCATTGGCAAGATGCTTCTTGGGTCTCGGGAGTGTAGTGATGAACCCGGCTTTCATCGACGGTCATGAATCTGCACCAAAAATCCGACAGATTGTTCGACATCTTGGCCAACTTTTGCTGTAAAGCCAAAACAGGCGCGTCTTTTTGGCCTTGGTTGAGCAAATGCGGCAGCCATTTTGCTCTAAGCTCTTTCATCTTCAAGTTTTCGTGTAGGATAAAATGCACACTGCCTAAACTAATCCCTAATGCTTCCGCTATTTCCTTAATGTTCATTCGCTTATCTGTGCCGAGAATTTTTTGCACGTTCTCTACGTTTTCCTCATCAGTTGCCGTTTTTTGGCCTCCTGGAGGTAGTTCATCCTCGGTGCTCCTGCGACCTCTTTTTAACACATTAATCCAGTTGGAAACAGTGGCAAAACATGGCGCAGAGTCACTGTACGTCTCGTCTAACTCAATTTTTACTTGGGTCGCATTCCAACCTTTGAAATAAAAATGCTTGATAACCACTCGAAACTCTTTTTTCTCCATTTTTAAAAATCACGCCGATACGTTGCACGGGAAAAGTTATCAAACGAAATCGCAACGGCCAATCACCATAATATATTGAGTGCTAGCAGCCGAAAAGTTGCAGTTCCTATTAGCGGTGAAAGCGTGCCAAAATTCGAATTCTAAAAAGCTCATTCTAAGAACTTATTGAACTACCTGTATATATACATATATACATACATATACCGAGCCAGGTGGCTTAGTGTCAAAGCCAGTACATTACGTTAGGGCGGCCGTGGGTTCAAAACCTGGACCGGCCAATCTTAAATTAGCTTACAATTTAGACAAGGTAAATACCGAAATCGATCAAATCGGCCATGATCGGAAGAAAACTGGCGATATATATATATATATATATATATATATATATATATATATACCTGAACTTTCCAAAGTCTATCGCCTGATATCTCTGCTCATGTAATTAAAAAGATAATGTTGTAAAAATAATGAAGCAAACTTTGAAGACAGTCCAGAGTAAATACTTTGGAAATGTATATAAAATTTCTTTCGAAGACGTGAGTTACAAGCACATACGCAACGGCCTTCGAACTTTGAGGCTTAACTTACCGAGCCTCGTTTAGCCAAGTCCAGTAGTCGAAAAGGTCACGACCAAAGCCGAAGCGATAGACTATCCCCCCCGCCGCCAAACGTGCGTCGCAGCTGGCCATTAATCCCAGCTAGGTTTCGCTCGTCTAACTGGAAAGCTAGTAGGAACCACCAGGGGTATCATTTGCTGGCAGATTGTCACTAACCTAGTGAAACCGAAGATAAAAGACATTTTCTAGCAGGCTTCGGCAAAAAAACTAGCAAAATACTTGAGAAAACGATTCGTTTTCTATTTTACTGATCTATTCATAAGTTGAACTATAACAAAATAATATGCATAATGAATTAATTAGTTTATTACAAAAAATCCTTCACGCACACAAATATATATATATATATATATATATATATATATATATGAGTGTGTGTGTGTTTTGTCCAAAGTAGGATTAAAGACAGCAGTACTATTATCATTCTGGTTGAACTGTAAGATGTTATGTCGACCTTCAAGGACAGACGAAACCACAATGGAATTACTAAATACAACTCTTACGTGACAAAACAGAAAAGTCCCCTATATATATATATATATATATATATATATTGCAAATTAAATTGCTGATATCAACTGACTACTTTCGAAAACGCCTGTCTGAATGATACCGAAGGCTCTCAATTGTAGTTTCTGCAAATGCCCAATGCGCCACGTACTTGTGGTTATGCATACATACACAAACATTAAGCGGAGGGGAAACGTCTGAGAAGTGAAGTTATCAGTTTTCAGTCGTCCCTAGGATGGTCCTTGCCCAATCGTCAAAGCCCCTTCAGAAAAAAATAAAGTATCGTTTCCAGCCACCACCTGCAACGCACATATATGTACAAACAGCAAGCTGTCGGTTTCATGTGCACGGACTCGCCATGCGGGCTTCAAAACAACATCAATCTTCAAAAGCAAGTGAGTGCCTTTCGTAAATCTTTAAATTTTTTTTCAGGCGGCGTTTTGTGGGTATTTCCTGCAGCCGCAATGGTCACTGAGCTATCAAAATGTCGATAGCTTTGTGTCAAATAAGTCGACTAAGTTGACAAAATGTCGATGAGACGTCGCAATCTCTTGCGTTGAGCAAGCGAAAAATAACCTTAAATGCAAAAGAAGTCACACACATTTGGACCGCAGTTCTAGTTATGACGCTAACAAAGCATACAATATTGTTTTTAAGACAACGAAATCACGATCTCCTTATTTACAATAACACAGCAGATAGACGCTAAATGATGACACTTAGAATAGTCGACGGTCGATGATAGTACTTCCAAAGCTCTCTCGGCAGTCGCTTCTTCGGAGGTCTTCGTCATAAGTTGCACTTTTATTCACGAACAGCAAAAGATCGATAGCATAATACATTGCGTTTGCCGGTTCGTCGAGAGCAGAGAGCCCGGGATGATCAAGGAAGGTCGCGAGGATAAAAATGCTAGCACATCCTAACTGGCACGACTATCGGCCCTATGAGATCCAGACAGAGGGATATGATATTCTCGAGGGGTATCATAATGGAGGCTGACCGATAACTGCCCGTTAGCCTTCGCATTGGCAGGTCGTTGCGTTAAGTAAAGGGAGTCTGAAGATGGCGTAAGCTAGCAAAAGAACTAACAATTCGAACTGCCCCGGCAGCCCGCGTGCCTGCGGAGGCAGAGCGTCACGGACGACAAGTGTGGGCCACATAAAAGCTTACAGCTTGAAAACGTTTAGATAGCATAACTATGAGCACCGAGTATCGCGTCGACAGTAACGTCGTGTATAGTATGGTTCACATCATTACTGTTGTTAGCCGCACGTAAATGACCGCGTGAAAAAACACACACAATTTATGGCAACGAACAGTGCTCACGTCAGCACTGTTCGCTTTGGTGACTGTTTCTAAGCAGCGTGTGCGTGTAAACAGAAAATTTCGCAATGTCAACGAGCCGACACCAGATAACGCTCTAGTTAGAAATACTACTGTGGTGCAGTATGTTCACTAAACGAAGAAGCAGGGGCGCGCTGCCTTGTTCAATGACCGCTGTGCCACCGTACTTTGGCAAGTCAGATTTTAGGCTCACTTAGAAATGAGTACCTTCTCTTCTGATGACCCGACTAGAATTCGTTTTCGCCGCCTTCTATTGTCTGGACAGATAGACTTTACCCGCTATCTCGTCTTTCATTCTGCATCCTTTTATATTAGTCTATATATCTTTAATTTTGTTCACTTTTAGTGACGTTTAGTCAGTCCTAATTGTTTTCAGATCCTCGTAGACATGACGATCACCTACCCGACCTTGTGCATCCTCGAGAATCCTCGAGAATGGAATAGACGACAAATTATCATTCTGTTAACCTTACTGTATTGAATGACGCTGTTCAGTAGGTTCAGCAACGTATCGATGTATATAGTCCATACCGCATAGACGTCAGTCCAGTTAAAGCTATTTCTGACCTTTTTCGTTTCCTCTCTCTCTCTCTCGTGTAAGGCGTTATGCACTCTTTCGGCAAAATCTCTTAGAAATTGTTCGAGGCGACCAACTTCCCATCCCTTTATACATATGATCTAAAAAAGTGTTTACTGATCTGATAATCATGTGGTAAAAAGGCGGCCAATGCTGTAAATACTCAGTAAGTTAATTCAGGGACAGACCAACGGTAAACCTACGCCGGATCGCGCGTTGTTGTAATGGCAGATCTTACCTTGAACGAGGTCATATGTCTGTTGTAATTCTTTGGTCCTGTCACATCAATTCATAGAAATCGGTACATTTGACACGCAAGCCAGCAACGCCTTTTCCTGTCCATGTCTGGCTTTCCCTGGGCACGAAACATCAGCCGTGTAGCTTTTTGCTTATGTTTCAGTAAGAGGCGCATTCAATTCTAGTAGAGCATTATTAAAATGGCTGACTTATTTACCTCAAGTTCTTCTCCAATCCCTCGAATAAACGCTGTGGTGTTTTATTGAATTATTGAGCGCACAACATCGTGTTCCGAGACTTCTTCTAGACCTTGTCTCATCATCTACATTAAAACCATCATCTCGGAACCATGGGAACAATAATTAGCTTAGCTGATAGGATTGTGTCCGAACATATCAAACGCGAGGTGGCACGCCTGAGCATCGCGGTGCCGCTAATATTTTAACATTGGTACGGATACAGATGTAATTAATAATTTAATATTGATGCGGATTATGAGTTTCTCAAATGTTCGCAGGTCATAACGGCCTTCGAAACAATAGTCAACATCGTTGAGAAAGCGTAACGAGTGTAGAACGAGCTCAAAATTCTAGCATGCTCTACTTAGACGGTACGCGCAAATATCCGATAAGAAGCAAACAAAATTTGTTAGCTTAAATGACACGCAGGAAGATCTCTCTAAAAAGCTTAAATGACACGCAGAAGGTTATTTGAAAAAAAATGCGGCTTTTCTCAAATAGAAACGATCACGACCCAAATTGACATCATATGGTCTACATTGGAGACATTTTCTATTTTTGGCGCAAAAAATCGACTAGTCTTGTCGCTACCATTACACCAATACCTTGCACGAAATAGCAGCAGCTCTATTAGCTTTGTGTTTTGGTGCCATTCTGGTGCCGCAATGATAACTGACAGTCATAATACTGACAGCAACCGCCGCTCCGACTGATCCGGTAGCCAAAGCAAATTCAAGGTTGGCCGTATATGCGACGTTGCCGGAATCTTAATGGCGTTCCGTCCATAAAACTTCGTCGCATGCGCAGCATATCGAAATAGCAGCCAAATAAGGTTTAATGTCAGTCACAACAACGACACAAATGAGGTCTGGCAAAGAATTTTCAAAAGTCTATGATAGAATACAGATAGGACGTTTTCTCCTTCTTCTTCTTCTTCTTCTTCTTCTTCTTTGTCTTATTTAGAATGAAAGATTGATTTCAACGTAATTTACACCTACTTCTACAAAGTTCTTGCGGCGGTGGATACACACATCGAAGCACCGATTGCATGTACTGAGTTCCTCTAAATGTTGCACTTATTTTATTATCGGAAAACGGGGTAAATCGCACAGCGCCAAGTGGGGCGAATAAATGAGAAGAAGGTCATAAAAAGGATAAACGTCGTATCACCTGTGAGGAGTGTTTTGACAAGTCCGGAGTAGTCGTGCAGGATCGTATGGGGGGAATTGGCATGCAAGCTCAAAGCCTCCTCTGGCGACTTTGCACAGGTTATGTTTGATTTTTCGTCAATGGCACTCATCACACAAGTCATATAAGTTTCGTCGAATGTTGCTGTTTTTTGGACGTTCTTCGCGGGATTCATCGTATAAACTGAAATGTCCAGTTCGAAATGTTCTGTGCCATCCATACATATACTTTCCAGGGATGGGGCTTCATCCCCAATGGTCGATCGAAGCTCTCCGAAATAGCCGTGCGCACTTAATCCTCGCTGGAGGTTGTACAGAAGGGCAGAACATAGACTGATTTTTTGGGTACGGCTGTTGTGGCACCAGCATGCTCGTGTTCGCCATTTTCTTACACCATCCTGTATGTAGGATACTCGAACGTTCCACCCAACGCATCAACAAGGAGGAAGTGGATTCGATTCTAGCGCACTCTCCACTACGCGGGAAAGTTCAACTCCAAACTTTTCGATGCCCCTAAATGCAACAGCAACAACAACCGCAGACACGACACCAGCAAAAACCTTGCTGGCTTGGTTCAGTAAAACGAGTAACACGCAGTGCACATTTGAAATAGGTTGCCTTCTCTCGACGTTTGCGTTCACCAAATCAATGCCCTACTACCACTACCTGCCTCTATGACCTACAATTATAAGATAGTCAGTGGTTCTTCACATTTCGTTTCCATTTGCCAACCAACTACAAATTAACCAACATAAGTCCGCTTTTAGAAGATGGAGCATAACTTCTGTCGTAGCGATGGTACTGTACAGTACGACTAAAATCACTCTCTCTAACTCTTGTTTTAAAATCATGTTTATCATGTTTTGTACGCTATAAATGTTTATTACGCTATAAACACTATCAATATGTGTATCTGCTGTCACCACGCTGGTAGAAAAATTCGGACTGTAAAACGATCGTAAGTTACCGCTTGCTAGGAAACCTTGCCTTGTCGCAGTTCATTTCCCAATTTACGTTATAGAAACTGAAATGAAAATGTAAGTGCGCCTGAGATGACCCACAATTGCCGACTACACTAACTCAACTAGCACATAGCCACGCAGATGGCCAAGCTCTCTGCAGCCCCGACGTCCATGACGTCTTGGAGAGAATGGAGAGACGCACAACACAGACGCCGAACCGGCCAATAATAATAATAATAATAATAATGTGAGCATTAAAGCCACTCATAAAATGCTCTCTGTCCTACCCTCTTCATCCGATGCTGGCCGACGAAATGTCCGTAACCATAACTAAGTCGCTACCGCCAGTCACGTACTATCAGCCATACAGCCCACTCGCTATAAAACCTTCGAACAGATAGGAGACCTCTACACAATACCGCCATCAGTTTCACGACAATCATCCTCATCATCATCATCAATATCATTGCCGACCTCGTCATATCATCTCGGACATTGTGAATCCGTCTGTAGAGTCTGCGACGTAGCACCGCCAGTCCATATTACGGCAGTCTCTTCTTATTCGGCGAGGTTATCGAAATCGATCAGCATCGGCTCACGCACGACAACGACGACGACGTTCAGATCTCAGATCTGGACCGAAAACTGCTGCTTGCCCGGAACGGAATCCAGCTATTCTTGGCCGTTCAGAGCACCACCTACGTCCGCCACCAGTTCGAAGCCTCTGCCAGTCAGTCCGGCAGACCAGCAGCCCTTTGCTTCAGACTCAGATTCGATTTGGCCACAGACATGAGACTGATTAGAGAGCCGCCCGTCCGCCGCCCGGCGGCCCTCAGATTCAACTGAGCCAAAAATAAAAACAAGACGTACGCAGCAAGCACGCAAAATAATCCCACGCTTCGAAGGCAACCGGCCAGGAATGGCAAAAATACACCTATAAGGACAACAACAGCAACAACAATGACGATGACAACAACAACGACAACAACAACAACAACAACAACAACAACAACAACGACAACAACAACGACAAAAACAACAACAACAACAACGGCGGTGCCCAGCTAGTAGTGGTCTGTTAAAACGTGCCTCGCCTCACCTCAGCGTTCAACTTCGAAGTTGTTTCATAGTTTCACATTTCAATAGTCAGTGTTGACTGGCCCTAAAAGCTACAGTCGTCCTCACTTCTTGAACGTGTAAAATTCACCAGTCACTGTCTTGGATATGGACAAAAAGATTGGATATGGACACATACTGACTAATAAGAACAGCACATACATACATGAACTCAGATTTGTTCGTACTGATCGTTAACTTACTTAATACAGACGCGTGACCACGGTCATCCTACTAATAGAGATAGATCTGTGTTATTTGGCAGAAGGTCTTCGACATGGAAACTTGATGTTAACTACAGACTAAACATTTCCTTCAATAAAGCTTATTAATAATAATAACCTAAGGAGTCAACGATCAATCACCTCAAAAGCCGTGTCCCGCGGAGAATTCGTGAACGGACTGTTTGCTTGGCGTATGGCCAAATGGGCCCATGATAATCCAAATAGTGCTCGCCTATTTGGTGATTAATTACGATTGTCTTACAGAAGTATGTATATTGATACCAACCCTTTTTATGTGAAATAAAAGTGATGTTATGTTTATGTTTTATAATAATAATAATAATAATAATAATAATAATAATAATAATAATAATAATAATAATAATAATAATAATAATAATAATAATGCATCCCCTATCGCTATCCATCCACTTGCGTTCGCAAGCGCTGCAATGTATCGTGGTGGATGAGCCTGCCGAGACGACGGCATTTGCGCACAACATGCGACTTGCTTTGTTACGGGCTGCGTAGAAACCTTATTGCTAAAATTATTATAACTTATTTTATGGTTGAGGCAAGAGGACGGTTGTTACGGTTGATAGCGGGAGGCCCATAACATTTTAAGCGACCGCTTCCCAATGTTTAATCATGACATTTGCAATGACAATAGCCAGCCGCGCTTGAGGCGCCCAGGCAAAGCCGCGTCATCGACAAACGTTTGGAAAAATACTATATGTTTTGCGCGTTGTTGTGACTGACTTTGCGAACTATACAAGACCAGTCGATAGGTATTCGTAGTAGTACTAGCAGTATTATAATATGAATTAATATAATATCATAAATTATACCATTGCATATGCCAAGAATTATATTTTATATTAAATTGCCCTCTAATAGTGCGTGACTAACTATGTGCATTGTGGAACACAGGAATATTTGTGAATAACCATGTATATAACTAACTACCCTTTGAAAGCAATAAAGAAAATTAAAATAATTTGTCTCGATACAATTATCTACTCAACTGCCATTGTTTAGCTCTATGTAGATGTTCTGTAGAGAAACACAATGGGCCGAGGCAATGACAATGATGTAATGAAATCTCATCTCGTTGCCTAGCCGCTGCGGAAATCTAAGCTCAACCCTATCGGGTTACCGTTAGCTGGGCTTTGATCGAATTGTTATTTTTTTTTTATATATTGATTCAACAATTAATTGATAAACTGACTGGTTGAGTAACAGTCCCATGTAATGTATCCAAAAACCAGTCAGAAAAGCAACCATGCGCGTTTTGTTATAATTCATAGACAATACACGCTGGTCGCAAAAATGCTTACCATATAAAGCAATACTGGTAAAGTGGGTTGGTTGGTAAAGATAACTGCTTGGGGCTTAGCGAGCCACAATGCAAATATGTCTAATTGTTTCTCTATAAATTCAGAAATCCAGTGAGAGGGAGAGAAAGCGCGAACGAAATGCATTCCCGTGTAGAGACAGTGACACAACGGCAGAGGGATAATATTTTAAGTTATTGTGCTATGACGTTAAATCAACGATCTTTTCGGAGACATGACGTTTTGGCGGGATGGAGAAAAAGCAATAACACCAACTGCAAACCAGAAAAAGGATCAACGAGTAGACATCGAGGTATTTCACGAACTAAATACGCTAGTGGCTAACCGGTGGCACCGACTGGGCAGTCGGATCGACAGATCGAATAATCATAATTATTATAAAAATAGTCCGTCGCGCTTGTTTTTGATGTCATCGGCGTCAGTGTCGGCGATACTGAGCGACGCCACTGTGCGCCCAACGAGCGATTCAATTGATGAAATCTTATTGACTGGCTGCTGCTGCTCTGGTCAGCATTCTAGGGTTTCTTGCTTGCGAGATTCGCGAGAGAGAGAAACGGAAAACATACATATATATGGCGGGAAAGAGACAAACAGAGAGAGAGAAAGACAGAGAAAGAAAGAAATATAGCGGGCACGAAAGACGAGAAAAGTAAGCGGGTACTAAAAGAAGAGGGAAACACTTACCCCTTGGCGGCCCCAGCTTGATGAAGTGCTCGAGCGCCGTCGTCTTGATCGTCGTCGTCGCTGTGGTTGTTGTCGATCCCTTTTTGTTGCTGCTGTTGTTGAGTAAGTTACAGCTGTTTGTCGATTTCTCGGTTTTTTCTTCTTCGACGCACTTCTGAACGTGGGGCGGCTTCTTTGGGCTGCTCTTCCTCGCCTGTTCTTTCACTGCTTGAGGCACGCAGATGGCAGACGTGTGGCAACACCTGCGTTAGGTCGTATCCATGATAGCACGCCACTCGGAACGATGATCGTGATGCAGCCGCCGTAGCGAGACGAGAACTCTCCGACGACACAACGAGCGCGCAAGCTCGGAGGCCAGCGCGCTCACGCAAACTCTACTATGAGTACCATTTCCTCATCTTCACAACAACCGCCCTCATCATGGCCATCACCACCACCATCATCAGCCTTATCTTTTTTAACAACAATCGATCCTCCGTCGATTTTGTTGTTGTTTTATTGCTGCTGCTGCTGAAGTTACACGGTTTCCGAACCTCAACGACAACAGTGACATTGAGCGGCGGCACAGTGACAACAGCTTCGAACACAGCACGAACTTTTGCGGCCACCCCAGCAGCAGCAACGACGTCGACGACGACGCGAAAACGCAGAAGCACCAGCATACGAACCCCCCCACCATTGGAATGACGACTCCAGAAGAGAAGGCGATGATGCAGATGGCAAAGTCGACGGCGCTCGCGGGGGCACAAACGATGAGGCTGAGCAGCACAAGCGTGGCGACAGGTGCGCGAACGGAGGGGGTGGTGGCGGAGGCGCCGCTGCCACCTGCAGCGGGGGCGACACAACCAGAGCAAACCGCTCCAGCACCGTGTGCAGCTGACCGCGGGCTACCGGTAACAAAACCACCATGATCCTAGCGAGCAAAGATGAAGACGCACTGTTTCGTCGACGATTTTTCTACGGCGGCGGCGGCTGCTGCGGCTGCTGTTGCTGTTGCTTACCAGAAAACTGTAAACGAGCGACGACACTTCACTACTTCACACACGAGTCAATGCTTCGACCACTTCTACCACGTATGGTACTGTTGCTACCACTTTTACAACAGATGGTGGTACTGCTGCCGCCGCCACCACCACTGGTGGTACTGCTATTACAGCTGGTGGTACTGCTAGTACAGCTGGTGGTACTGCTAGTACAGCTGATGGTACTGCAACTACACCTGGTGGTACTGCAACTACACCTGGTGGTACTGCAACTACACCTGGTGGTACTGCAACTACACCTGGTGGTACTGCAACTACACCTGGTGGTACTGCAACTACACCTGGTGGTACTGCTGCAACTCTCATAAGTTGTACTTCAACTACAACTAGTGGTACCGCTCTCCTAGAGGCTGATACCCAGCACACAACCATCCAACATCATGCAAGCAGGCGTCAGTTAACCAGCTGCTCTGGCACCACTTTCATCATTACGACCACCACCACCGCCGCTGCCAGCAGCAGCTTCTCCTCCTCTACCACCACCACACCACACTATCCACGACCCTGCTCTTTCTATGTATCTATATATTTATCGATGTGAGAGTATCTATTTATCTGCCTATTTATCTATGTGAGATCTATCTATCTATGTATCTATCTATCTGTCTGGTGTGTACGACAAATACGACTCCACACATCTACAGGGCGGGTGGCAGCTGCACTGGACTCGCCGCGCTTCTGTTTACGTTCGTTTATCACACGCAGAGAACACTAGATGCCCGCAGACATACTTGGCCTGGGTGTAGCATAGCAGGGCGCGGGGGAAAGGGGGCGGGGGGCGGGGCGGCAGCGGCTACGAACTACTGAAACCCACTCCTCCTCCACGACTCACATACATACTACACGATGATTGATTGAGCGACCGGCAGCCCGACCGAGTGAGCAAGCACCGAAGCACCACCGGGACACTTCACCCAGCCATGTCAATAGTCATGTCACCAGCGCGGCAAGCAAGAGTCTCTCTCTCTCTCTCTCTTGCTTGGGAGTAGAGAAGGATGATGAGTGCGGAGGAGAAGCAAGGGGGGCGGAGGAGAAGCAAGGGGGACGGAGGGGGAGAGAAGGGGTGGGTAAGGGCGGTAGACAGTCGTCGAGAGTGAGGGCGGACCGCAGCCACCAAGGCTGGCGGGGAGACTAGCTGACCGGCTGGCGACTAGATGCCCGCAGCGACCGCGGTCTACTACGCGGCTCACTGCTGCTAGAGCAGTACAGCAACGGGAAACAGCAATGGGCCAGAGCAAGCAAATAAATAATTGAGCCATGCGTCTAGGAAGCGGCAGGGGCGGCGATGATGATAATGATCATGGCGGCAATAATGATGACGGCGATGGTAAGGTGGTGGCGATTATGATGACGATGGCAGCAATGAGGCGAAAAACGCTGACTGTCAATGATGGAGAGAACAGAAAAAGGCGCAACCGCTTGGTTGATACAACGCGAGTTACACGCGCGCGCGCGGATCGCAGTGATGATGGTTGAACGATCAGATAGATGGTTGGATGCTGGCTTGAAAAAGCTCAGGTGAGCCAGCGGACGAATGAAGACGTGTAGTGAATACGTACGTTCACTTAGAGAACTCTTGTTATATACCATACAGTGGTTAATGAAAATTGTTCCTGTGGACGAATCAGCCAACTATACACAGCCAACTAGCATGTTAAGTCATCGATGTAGTAGTTAGTAATAGTAGTAGTAGTAGTAGTAGTAGCAGTTTGCAGTCGGGAAGAAGATTCTCTATTTTTCATCAGTGATGTAAAACGAACGTGTACCGCTGGAAATGGTTATATCAATAAAACCCTAATAGTAAAAAAAAACAAAAAACAGTTTGCAGTGGCAAAAGTAGATCAACATTTTCGGACTGAACCTCAGCTAAGATTTAACGTCCACGAAATTACTTTTCGCATATTGCTTCAAAGACAAACCCCAATAAAAACAATTGTGCAACCGAGCTCTACGGCAAAAGTGGAAGTCAGCAAAGTAAAACGAGAGTAGTCTCTGTGGTTATAATGATGAGGTTGTAACTCGGTATATAATACTCGACATAAGAGAAGCTAATATATCGTTCTAGTGACACCGGTGGTAGATAGAGGCAGTCAAACCATCTGCTGCAATCCATCTAGTCAGCGCCTTGAAATGGTCGTGATTGGTAGTGGTGTCCAACGTTGGTGGGTAGGTGGGTTTGGGTATGATTATTGGGTTGCATGATGATTGGTTAGTGCCTGTGGTAATGATGCTGGTTTAAACAGTTTTGCTAAGCAGTTGTGGTAGTGAGAGAAGTTTTAAGTGAAGAGATTTAAAGTTGTACAAGTCCGACAGTTAGTTAGGTAGAACATCGTCAACAAGTCGGGTAGTGGCAGCAGCAGTAAGAGTTTGAGTAGTTAAAAGAGAGGTCGTAAACGCGCAAATAGTGGAACGTACGAGCAGCACTCTGTGGGGATCTGCTTTGGTTGGGCGTTGTAACTCGCCGTTGCCTCTTCTGACTTTGCCGTCATCGATCGTTATGGTATTTTACTGCGCATAGAGAAGGAGGAAAGACTGAGAAATGGTGCAAACGAAAAGCCGACAGCTACAGCAGTTCGGCATCTCGAACGGCTCGTTTCGAGTCAGACTCGCTCGCCCGGACTGTTAGACGCTCCGAGGAGCGAGAGGCTGGCCGACGATCGCGGCAGTGCCGTGAAGGCTCTGGGCGGCTCTGGTGATGAGGTAGCTACTGCAGAGAGCTAGTTGCTGCGCAGACTAACTAGACATTGGCAAGGCGTCATCAGCAATAGCAGCAGCAACAGAAACAATAGCCGCGTCTACAACAAACTTTGCCGCCAAACCACCGTTAACTGTGCTGATACTACTGTTCATATCAATACAAACTACAGCATTTGTTTTAATAATTATTTTCTTATATACATTTAATTAATAACTCATATATATATATATATATATATATATATATATATATATATATATATATATATACATATATATATATATATACATAATTATTTTATTATACACATTTAATTAATAACTCATATATATATATATATATATATATATATATATGCATATATTGATTACGGTGGCTTATTAGCAAAGCCATTGCTTTGCATTCGGAAGGCCTTCGTGGGTTCAAGGCCTAAACCGGCCACTCTAAAATTGGTTTCCATGGTTTTTCCATAATGTTTTGTTTAATATATATATATATATATATATATACGAAAGTGACTTTACTCCATTACTTCTACGACAACTAACGCCGGGCAGCTGCGGAATCTCTAATCCGCCGTTCGTTTGTGTATTGTAGTCGTTCTTGCTTGTCGACGAGGACGACGACGACATCATCGTACTCTGCATCTTAGCCTGAGTCTTCTGTTTCGTGGTAGTTTGGCGGCGTTGGCCGAGTTCGTGGTGGTGGTGGTGGTGACGACGAGCTCCGAACACTTTTGTCGGGAGAGCGCCGGAGGGAGGTAGGGAGGCGAGGTAGAGAGGAAGGTAGGGAGAAGGGCACTATATGACACGAGGGCTAGGCGCGACATGTGGACGGGGTGCCAACCGTGGGGGGAGCAAGCAACGAACGAGCAACTCCAGGTACAGGCCGACGACTCTGCCTGACGAAGGCCGCTGGCAGCGCGGTTGGCAGCAGTTTAAAGCCAGCGGCAGAGAGAAGGACGCGGGTGGCGCGAAATACAGCAGCACATGGGGATCTGGGCGACAGTCGAGAGACAATACGACGACGACGGGCCTCGAGTCGTGCTAGACGAGATAGTGGGCGAGCCCGAGATGAGCTGGCCGAGGGGGCGCGCAGGCCAAGGGACGCCATTGAGAGATCGGGCGCCGGGCGACAGGCGACCAAGTGAGCTGGGCTCCTCCAGTTCTTTTCTTTTCCTGCTACTCCTTCCTGCGTTGTCCTGCTTAAGGTCGTATTCTGCGTTGGCTCGTTGCGTGCTGAATAGCTGCTGCCGCCGCCGCCGCCGACGCTTGCATTTGTGATAAGGGGGTCGGGGTAACGTGGGTGAGGACGGCGATCAAACCAAACGAACAGAGAGAGAGGGGGGGGGGGTCGATGATGGTTCGCGGACCGCCTGAGGTCTGGACTAGATTTCTTCTAGGTGTAGTAGTAGTACCAAATATGCTGGATGTATGCTGCGCACGTCGGATCGGTAGGTGGGTTTGTTGGTTGGTTGGGTGATTGAGTGAGTGCGTGCTTGTGTGTGTGTGTGGTATTTGTCGGCAGTTGCAGAACCAGGACAGGCAATGACTGCATGAAGAGATGTCGGGGAAGGGCAGAACAGGGAAAACCACGAGAGAGAGCGTAGGTGGAAAAACAAGAGAGAGGGGGCGAGAAAAGAAAGATATATATATATATATATATATAGAGAGAGAGAGAGAGAGCGGGCGGACGAGAGCGACACAGCAAGAGCGAAGGAAAAACGCTAAAGACTTGAAGACTGGATATGGCAAATTATCTTGGCGCCTGGTGGTGGCTTTGACTAAGCGCCAGAAGGTGAGTCATGTTCACGCGCGTTCGTCGCCGCTCAGCAAGCGAACCAGCATTCTAGCTCAAGGTAATGAAATGCAACGAAATACGAATGATGATGATGGTGGGGTGTTGATGATGATGGTGGGGTGTTGATGACAATGATGATGATGGTGGGGTGTTGATGACGATGATGATGATGATGGGGTGTTGATGACGATGACGATGATGATGATGATGGGACGCGACACCCCCCGCCCGCCTGGCTACCGCCCAAGCACAACTCTTGGACCTTGCTAAAGTCGTTGTCGCTCTCTCTCTCACCCGTTTGCTCGTGCCCAAATCTAACGGCAGCTCCGCGCCGAACTGCTTCGGACCGTGGCCATCATCAGCTCTTTTTATCATGATGATGATGATGATGGTGATAGTGATGATGATGACGATGATCAGTGTCAAAATGACCATCAATCAAGCTACGCAATAAATAAACGCCTGCCTGTCCCTCTACCTTTATTCAATCTTTCCCAGTCGCGCTGTTCTGACGGGGGGCGGGACGGGGAGAGGGGGATGGGGCGTCTGGTGCAATGGGAATCGTCCTGCCACAGGCGTCACTGCCTTTGAACTTCGAGCAACGACCGGGTTGGTGCTCGCATCCTGCTGCATACGATTTAATGGGACAAATGAAGAAAGCTAGTGGGTGGGCGGGCGACCTGCCTTCACAGTCGACTATACAGGCTGGCATATATGTACTATCGTATACATATAGACATGGGCGCACACTCATACAGGCGTGGCGCTAACAAAAGGCCCTCGTGCCGAACTGCTCGAAGCCCTCGGAGCGTCTTCGGAGAGTTCGTCCTCGAGCCTCCACTAACTATATACGCTATTATGATTATTCTTCTTGCCTTATATATTTTACTAGCCTTCAACTACGCGTACAACATAGTACTAGTACTAGAAATCGCAGTAGTAGTAGTAGTAGTAATAGTAGTAACTGAGTTTGGCTAAATGTTTGGTTAGAAGTGCGTGTATGTATGTCCGTGCATGTATAAGAACCACACTTCGGAAGACAGAAGCGGGTAAAATACCAACGAAAAGGTTGACTTGGATGCAACGCATTTAGTGGTGAGGAGATGATTGTCCTTTAAGCTGTCAGCCTCTTCAAAAATGTCCTTTGGCCCGTGGCACCCGGATCCCCCGGTTAGGGGTTGGTCGCCTACAGCGACAGTCGGCTGGAGGCCGATGATTAGGTTGGGGTGCGGTGTTCTTTCTTCAAGAACGCGCGCTGACAGCCCTACTGACATGAGCCGTATGTCCCGATAGCCCATAGCGTATTGCCTAGAGTGTGCGCAGATGTTCGCCAGCATTGGCAAATGTTTTGTAGCACCGCTTGCATCAAAATAAATAGAATACCGCCGAGTGTCGAAATCATAAACGCGGTGAGACACGTAGGAGAAACTAGTTTAGTGGGCCTTAAATAAAACTAAAGGTAATGACAAGATTAGGAGAATTGCCAATCAATAAATCTAGTGTTTAGCTCACACACGGCACAACGAAAACGATAGCACGTGGTAATCCAATAGCACAATTAGTGTGACAAAAAGTGAAGCGTACCATCAAAAGAGACTGATGAACCCGTAAATGTGCAACCTCTGTCTAGTCATCTCGCTTCTATTTCTTCTCGCTGGTACTCGATTATATTAGTGGTAATTGCTCGTAAATCTGCATCCAATCAATATGTCAGCACTTGCCGTTACTAACCGTGAACAGGTGTTGTTTTCTAATTCTGCACAAACTGATCCTCATTGCAGTAGCGGCGGTTCTGCAGACTTACTTGCGCAAACGATGTACCACGCACATACAGTGCAACTGCCAACCTATAAGCTATCGTATATTGCGTACGGTGTCAGCCTATATGTCACCGGATTGAAAACGGTGCTAACCTATGAGTCACCAGATTGAATACGCGTCCTCACTGCGGGCGACCACCAGAAACAGGCCCCTACCGCAGAAAAGACTGCTATGCCTAGACAGACTCTTCTACTCACTAAAGCAGGCAGCGGCGACAATGCCCGTCAATTGCGAGCTTGAGAGGGTGGGCGACTACCGGGCGGCTTTAGTAGGCGTTCGAGTCTCACACCTGTCGCCGCCAGCTACCGGCGTCAAGCATATGTGTCAAATACATTTCGGGCTGACCCTCAGCCAAGCTCTAACGTCCACTGGACAGAGGGACCCCATCAATACAAATGTGCAAGGGTGGGGCTCGAACCCGCGCACACCTATGTGTCTTCACCGGTCACAAGGCGCAGGCGGAATGCACCACGCCACCGGGCTCGACATAGCATGTGTATCAAGCATTTCCGAACGCTGCCATACAAAAGTAAAGAATAAAATACGCCAGAGCGACCGGCCGCGAGGAACATCAACGGGAATTCGATTCTAATTTGCTTAATGCTGCAACAACGACAACCAACGAAAACAACGACAGCAACACATAACAATAACTGCAACATGAATGGCAGGCAAAAACAACTCGCTCCACTACTAGGATCGCTGCTGCAATTGCTGCGTGATTACTTACTAATATAACGATTACCAGGCGGCCAACATTATGAAGCCTCGACAACATAGCTCTACACCTGCTGTCGGGTAACTCCCTCCCTGCGACGGTCTCGGCCGTCCGTGACGACTTTGGATGTCATCAACATCATCATCATCTCCAAGGCTCATTCGCGCTCTTTGCTAACAAACAGCTGTTTTCTTACAATGACTGTCTAGGCTTCCTCGTAGAACGATTTCGAATTTGTGGTGATATGTACTGTTTCTACTAGGACGACCATGCCCACTTCAGCCGCAGCAACAGCAGCAGCAGCAACGGAAGCAACGATAGCCGCACCAGCTGTTGCTAAGAGCCACTATGGGCGTTGTCAACAGTCTGAATATTAGGCTGGCCACAGGTGCAGCTTAGGTCCGCAAGCTTGTCAAACATCGTCGTCTTCGTTGCTGCTGTTGTTGTTGATGCTGTTGTTGTTGCTGTTGTTGCTGCTCTTGTTGTCAGCATGCTCACCTTCACCGCAGGCACGATAAAGCACGCTATCTTTGCCATTGCCTCTCGTTTGTAAATGTATCCCTTTCGTCCGCCGCTTATATATATATATATATATATATATATATATATATGAGAAAGTATATGAGAATATATATATATATATATATATATATATATATATATAAGAGAGAGGAAGAATTTCCAACGAATGAGAGAGCGAGCAAGCGATTTCGTCGGTCTTTTGAGAACGTCACCTAACGGCAAACAAGACCGTGTTACAAACTGCTACACAAGATGGCAGTATGACACAAGAAAACGTTAATCAATAAAAAGTTAGTTACACTTTAATAAAATTTCAATTGATCTTGCAGGTAGTAGGCAATGCATTTCTTTTACTACATACATCTAGCCCTATAAACATGAGTTGTACCGAGCGTATGTTCGACAAAGTGCAACAAAACTAACTCAAGGTCGCATGCGTTGAATTTCACACAATTTGGAAAACGTAGCTAGATATCACCGTCTGGAGGGTACGACACTAACCGTTACGTATTTTATGTTTGTGCTGTTCTATGCTGGATGCAACAAATTATATTTTAATTGTCCGACTTATGTTCCGAATATTTCAAGACTTATTTTTTAAATTAATCATTTTAATCAATATCCTGCAACGTATATACAACATTTTGCAGTGCCGGCGAAACGGGATGAGAGAGAAAACTTGTGCGATGATAGGGTTATGGGTGGAATGCATGAATTACTCACATATAACATAAAGTCACTTTTATTATTATACACATGTCGGTGTAATGAGCACACGCCAAAAACTTAGCCTTTTATCTTCTATATTTACTATTATTTTGTTTATTCATCTTACATGTTAATTTATTATTTGTGTTTATTTAAGACGATTGTGAAGTAAGAACGTCTGCTTGATTTTCATTATTCACTAGGTGAAATTCATTGATTCAATCATATTTAGCTTTATTTACAGATGGTTGGTTTACAGTATTGCGCGTACAAAGAAAACACACATTACAAGCATACAAGAAGCAAGCATACGTAATTTAATGATTCAATCGATTTTCATTATCCACTTCCCCCAAATACAGCCAACGACGGCATCTGTCTGTGCCTCGCGTCGATCTGCTGTGATCCCTTTAATGCGTTAGCTATTCAATTCAAGCATCTCGTTATTTACAGGCTCTTATTTGCTGTATCCATCAAATTAGTGATGGGGATTGTCGCTGAGCATGCACGTTTTCATGGCAGAGGTTAAAAAAGCTCTTAATTTTACCCTGCCCTATCTTTTTAACAAAGTTAGCAGGCTTGAAACAGGCTTTACTATGAACATGCAAGAGCTACTGTCTAAGAAGAAGCAACAACAAAGCAAGCCTACTTGCCGGCAGAAGTCGGTGTTTCTTATAGGAAATAATTCCGTGCTCCAACTAAGAAGCAATGTCCTAGCACAACTACCCAAGGAAGCTTCGACACAAGTACAAAATTGCCCCGCCTCAGATAATAATTTTGTTGCGGATTCAGCTATTTAAGGCAAGTACGTGGAACTCTGAGAACATATGGTCTATTCTATTCTTCCGGTGTTGCTAGCGTCAAGCGACACGAACGGGAGTTGATATACCATATGATTTCTAGGGTGACGTACCGAGTTATCCCGCCAAAAAGCTTGTGGTGATAGGTCGGCCCAATTGCGGGTTTTACGGCCAAAAGGTGAAAAGCACGAACCTAGCGTTGATAGCTGAAAATGGTGTGGTGCTAAGTAGAGAGTAAGTCAACATTGTTGCATAATTTTTTTAAGCAGGCTGTTTTCAGTTGTAGACTATTCTCTCTAACAGTAGGCTTGGACTAGCCGCAAGACATATCAATCAATTCCATTTATTCACCTTTGTAGGTAGCAGTCAAATACTTAGTCAAACAAAATCCATGTACTTATACAAGGGTAACAACACAAGACTAGAGTCATTTCAGGAATAAAAACATTTTAGCCAAGTCAGCTTGCCAGGCTTCCCAGCGATTGTACTAGGGGGCAGTTAGCCGCGTGGTATCTATCACAAAAACTCCCACATCTAGAGCATTTACAACTATCGCAAGGGTCATGGAATCCCCGCTCCGCACAGAGCTTGTGGTGAAAACCATGAATGGCGAATCGGGTCACAACTTGTCTGTTTAGCCTATGTGTTCCTTTCCATTCACTATTCCTCATTGCCCCCGTGTTAAGGAACTCTACGTCAATGTCCGCCACTTTGTCCTCCCAATCCCTGCGGTTTGCAAGAAAGGCCTTCGTCACGGGTAGATTGAAGCGACGTTGCAGGTCTTCAGAGAGCAGCGGCGTGTCCGCGAGGAGATATGCGTAGCGGTTCCGAGCCGTCAGATGTAGACCCAGAGCTCGTTTAAGGAAGGAGGCCTTGACGCGGTTTAATTGTTCGAGGTTCTCTGCCGTGAGGTGGTCCCAGGTGACTCTCACCCCATAGGTCGCGATCGGAGCTATCTTGAGTTCGAAGAGTCTGAGTGCCGTCTTCAGCGATAGTCTGTTCGGAGATTTGATCGCCCATGCCGCCGCCAGTGCCTTCCTGCACCTCTCAGATATGTGCGCGGAAAAGCAAGTACCGGTGACAGAGAAAATCACACCTAAGTATGGGAAGCTGTTGACATACTTAAGTGGCGTTCCGTTGAGGCGTAGCGTGTCTTCGGCTGCTGTCCTTCCCCCTCTTCTGAACTTCATGGCCACGGTTTTGGAAAGGTTAATTGTCAGGCCTAAATCGGTGACCGCTTTGTGAAGACGGGCTAGTGCTTGTTGCACCTGAAACCTACTAGGCCCGTAAAGTACTAGATCGTCCGCGTACAAAATGACCTTGACCAGGTTTCTGGGTCCTTTTATATGACTCGGGAGGTCTTTTAGGAGTACGGAGAATAGGAGTGGGCTTAGGTTATCGCCCTGCGCCAGGCCCGTTGTCTGTATGAAAGGCTGGAGCTCCGCTACCCCGTCGTCGATGGTGATCCTATTCTCCTGGAGAATTTGTGCGAGAAGCTTCAGCACCTTCATTGGGACCCCTACCTCAGCCAGTGTGCGCAAAGCCTTCTCTCGAGGGGCCGAGTCAAAGGCCGCCTTGAAATCCACGAATACCGCATACAGCGGGTTACGTGGCTTAGCCAGTGCTGCCTTGATATCTGCCAGCAGAATCGTACACGCTGTTTCTGTAGATCGCTCTCTCCGAAACCCATGTTGTTCCATTGGTATGGCATGAACACTTTCAAGAAAGTTGTCTAGTCTCCTCGTCAAGAGGGCAGAGAGTAGCTTATAACAAACGCTCTTTTTCGCAATGCCTCGCCATGACGAGGGGGCTGTCGGGTCGCCCTTGCCTTTGGGGATTACGAGTAGGGTGGCGTCTCTCCATTGAGTTGGAAGAGTCCCAGCGCGCAAGCATTCGTTGAATAGGGCTGTCCAGCACGGTGCCAACACAAAGCCCTTCTTTAGGTGCTCGTTGCAGACATTGTCGGGACCGGCCGCTTTTTTGTTTCGTAAGCTATCCAGGCCCTGCATTAGCTCTCGGACTGTGAACTCCCTCTCAAGAATATCACGACCCCCTTCAGTGTCCTCATCCCACACGGCAGCGAAGTATGGAACCGCGCGAGGTATTGTGTCAGACGACGCGAACATGTCCGAGAAGTGATCGATGAGGGAAGCAGAGCTTATCGGGCAGGCCGCTGTCCTGGAACAGTTCGATAGCCATTTGTATGGCTGGCTCTCTGCCTCGGCAATCAGCCGGTTTTCCAGGAGCTCATGATACTTCTTCCGCCGCATTTCGTACGTCTTTCGGCAGATCGTCCTGAAGACGAAGGCCAACGCGCGAAATGCTGGTTGCTCCTCTGCGAGAAGCCTGAAGCCAATTTGCGCCCTCCGGGCGAGACGGCAGTGGTGGTCAAACCATGGCCTGTGCTTCTTGTTCCTTCTGTCGGGAGGCGGTAGTGCGCACGCCTGTAGAATCTCGGTGAGCTGTTGCGCATACCCGTCTGTGTTCACCACGGGAGGCACTGGGAGCACCTCGTGAGCGCGTTCCATAAGCTTGACCATATTCAGTTTTCGCGAAAAGGATTCGTGTCTGGCTGTTCGATCGGAAGCGACTCGCACCGTAATGTCAATTGCCATCGGAATGTGGGCACGAATGCTCGCGCCTTCCGCGAGTGAGTTGTTCTCGCCCTGAAACTTAACTTTATCCCTGGTTAAGTTTGTTCCGAAAACGTCAATAGCGGAACTGCCGGCGTGACCCAGAAATGTCGGTACCGAGCACGGGTTGGCAATCCAGCATCCGTAGTCCGCCAGCGTATCACGGAGAGCCATTGCACGAGCGGAGTCGGGCTGGTCAATGCGGGCGTTGAAATCTCCGGCGACGACTAGTGGGGCGGAACGGAGAGGATGCACGGCTTCGATTCCACTGACAAGCTTTTCCACCATAACTTGGGTTGACTCCTCAGCGTCGGGTTTGACGTAGGCTGCTACTATGCATAGTTGCGGCCCGCGTAGCGCGATGATGTTGTTATCGGTCATGCAAGGCGTGAGGTCGCCGACTCTGTGACTGTAAAACACGGAAACACCACCACTGGGGCGTCCCGGGCCTGTGTTCTTTTGTGCAGGGCAGTGAACCGCATAGAAGTGCGAGAGGATGAATGGGACTGTTGCCCAGGTCTCCGTTAGCACCAAGACGTCAATATCGTCCAGGGCCTCCGGGGCGAGAAGGGCTAGCGAAGTGGTGCCCTCGCAATTCCATTGCACGATTCTCAGCGTCTCTTCCAGGCCTGACGTCCGCGCCTCGATGCGCTCTGAGACCGTCCACGCGAGCGGCTGCGCTGACTGGGGGTACCGCGTGCTGGGGTCGGACCCCCTGTTCCTAAAGCCTGTAGCACCTGTTTCACGAAGTCCTCGATGGTCGGGGCGGGTGGCTTGTGTCTGCCGCTGCTCGTTGACTCGCTTCGTCTCTGCGTTTTCTGACGGTTTATCAATGTAGGAGGCACTCGTTGACTCGATCTGCTGAAGCTGACTCGGCTGCTGGATCTTTCGTCCCTGGGAGGCCGGTTGTGATGTCGAACGGTGGGGGCTACGACGTCCGTCAGCGCTGCCAGTGCCTGAGCTGGGCGTGAGGATTGCTGGCTGCCTCCCCCTTTGGGCTTCTGAATTCTCACGCCTAAAAAAGGTTTTATCCTCCTTGCAATATTATAGGCAATTGTTTTAGCTACCTCTCCTTTATAGCTATATCGCCCGCTCTCGACAACTGGGCGTTGTGAGATGGATAGCGGAAGCACGGAAAATTTTGCATTTTCTTGGTTTGCCATTTTAGCAAGGATGTCGTTAGCCGCTTTGCAATCGGGGCCGAAAAGGGGGACAGATAGCACATGCACTTCCGATCCAGGACGTAGAGCAGATAGCGTCTCGGCAAAAGTTTTCACTTTGCTAATATATCTGTCCTTTTCAAACTCCATGCATTCATGGTAGCCTGCTTGTAGAAACACCGCCACAGGCCCGGCGGCACCATCCACAAATTTCTGTGCCTCACAAATCACACTGTCGATGTCCATCTTCGAGGCGGCGCGGACCGCCAGAGGTGTTTTCTTGGGCAGAAGTTCCCTCAGCGACGGACCGAGAGGGTAGACGATACTATCTCCCACCATTAGCACTGTTTTGCGTGGCGGGTCCGGGGCCGGGACAGCTGGGGGGCTCACGGAGATGTCTAATATCTCATTGTCGGCCACCGACACTGGTACCCGTGAATGACCCGTTGATTTCAAGTTGAGCACTTCCTTTTCCAGTTCGGCTACGCGATGCAGCAGAAACGTCACAAAGCGCATCGACTCATTTTCCAGCGCACAACGATCCATAATTTGCATGAACTGGGCTGTGGACATGTCAGCTGTTGGTACAGCGCATACCCGGCACCGCCAATTACGAGCCGTGTCGACTGTTGGGTTGGCCTCATCAGCAGTTCTGCAGGTAACATGTATCACTCTGTTGCATTTGGCACAGCACACTGATACGGAACCTTGAGTGGACTCTTCACACCTTGCGCAACTACCTACACTGGCTAAACGCGACTCTTTTTGACGCGGGAGATTCGTCGGCGAGTGCGGCCGCTTCCGCTCATTGCGTGAATTGGGGGTCGGAGGACACGCGACGGCTGCGGCTGATGTTGTGTTGACGGTTGACGAATTCGCCGTACAGCTGGGCCGTGCCAACTGTTGTTGGCTCTGTTGATGTTGGACTGGCTCGACTTCCACCATTTTGTCGAGTTGGTGGCTCAAAACGGTACAAAAAAAAAAAAAAAAAATTTTCCTTTTTTTTTTCTTTACCTGGAATCGAACCAGGGGCCTATTTTTTGTAATCCGGCGCCCTACCGCTTAGCCATATCAACACTTGCTTTGGTAACTGACGATATCCTATAACCCCCTCAACCAGATATGGTTTTGGAAATGGTGTAAAATTAAAATTCCAGGCGCAGATTTCTACTCGAAACGCACACACGTACACACTCACTGATACGTTTGGATTTCACGTTGGTACGAAACATAGGCAAAGCTGCTGCGGGTGCTGCTGTGCGCGCTAGTACAGCCGTAAGTCATAAAGGTAGTCAAACGGCGTGAAAGTTCCGCATTATCTGTTGGATGTTTCCAGGAGAGTAAGAGTTATGGATGTTATCCAGAAAGCTCTAAAAACTGTGTTCAGTTTTTGCGGTACAACTTTGCTTTAGAAACGCCGCCTAATCACCGGATTGACCACAGATCAGCGGAGCACACGCAAAACACGACCGTACGGCAGTGCTAACAGCTGATCACTATCACGCAAGACATATCGTCAATACTTAAGCATCAGCCACATAGGTTTCGCGGTTTGAAGATCACCTGCAACCTAATTGAAGAACTAACTTCTTGCTTTAGCTCAACGCTTGTTTAGATAAGCTATGAGTGAATGCTGGTATTGCTTCCGTAACGCCTGTCTAATATAAGCAATGCAAGCACAATGGTAGTGATTTGAAGATTTCAAATGTTTTGTTGCTAAATTGCGTGCAACCTTCGGCAAGGCGGGTACGCTAATTGCACACCAGGCCATCACACAAATGGTGGAAACAGTCTGATCTAGCATGTACCGAGGGGAACGGGTTGGATGGTGAACATCTGATGGATGGTGATACGGAGATCCTCAGTTTAAAACCCCCGGGCAAGGCGATCAACCCTTATAAGCTAAATGCATAGTTGTCTGTAATATTCCTGTACAACAACCAACTTAATATTTGTGATACCGCCAAGTGCAGTGTGCCCTTTGGCAAGCAAACGAGCAGACGTTAGTAATCGGAGAAACGTACCAAAGCGACAAATGACCGATGAGATACGGAGTGCCAAAGTACCAACTACAGAGCATGCTCGGCATAAATTCATACGCAAACAGGTTTTCATGGAGGCAAAGCAAAGGTTTGAGAAAACAGAGGAAGGTAGAACAATTGTTTCGGCATCTATTACTCTTCATGCGACAACGTGTCGAACTGAACCGAGCGCTCTGATCAATAACTTTAGTGATAACTGTTAATATCCACAACTTTATCTATCACAGGCCTTTATGCGTCGTGGTGTGATTGCCCACCACTAGACGAACTTGCACACATTGTTTGAAGGAGCGAAATTACTGGCCAATCAGTATGATCAACAAACGAGATGATCATACTGTTTACGAAACAAACATTTGTCTTTGAGAAGAACAGATATCCAGCAAACGACGGTGACCTCCTAACGGTTATACATAAACGTAATGGGCTTCATCAAAATTTATCAGGGTGGTTCGATTTAGCAAAAACAAGCTGCACCTACAAGCTAGTGTCGGAGCTGCTATGCGCCGACCACTAACTTTATATCTGGTGCATAGCAACCCCAGAAGAACTACACGGCACTAACAGAGATACCCTAACAAAATATAATATCCTCACATCAAACAGACGCTAGCGTGAAGGAAGCTGCCCTTATGTGCCGTATCTGTGGATATTTAATTTGGCTCTATTCACCGTGGTGAGTTAACTTGTCTGTGCTCTATGGGTCTTCTCCGAGACCTTCTGAGACTTCTTTCCAAAAATGATTTGATTCACGCACACACATGTGGTAAAATCGATAGGAATTGTACAGCCCAGACTCTTGCCTAGGCACTCAAATTCAAGACATAGACGAAGACAGGAACCTGACAGGAACTGGTCGACGAGAGTGTCCGCGTACCCATGTGCCCCCACGGAGACCAGCCAATCCATGCTGACATGATCGCGCACTGTCTCAGGTCCGTAGACAGCACAAACCTTACGACTTAACCGAGATGATCAGTGGTCACAGCTACTTTTAGCAGTGTCAACACCACATCGGTCGAAAAGGCGGTCTTGTCCATCTAATGTGTGACGGTGGAGAGAACGAACAGTTTCAAGGTCTCATTGAAGCAAAACAGGAGCTACATAGAAATATAGAAAGACAGCAGATTTCTTTGGAGAACATGGTGAGAATAATGCTCGAAAATGAGAACAGCTGAATACACCTAAGTCAATGTTGAGTTCCACACTACCCACCAATATTATCGGTTGGTCTATCGGTGCACGTGAAGCCATTTTTTCTCTCTAAATAGAGAAAGAAACCAGTTCCTTCGAGACTCCAGCCCGTGGTGGCAGAAAAGTATAATTTTACACAGAGGGTCTTTTTAGATGGACAAAAGCACTTTCAAATTGAGATATTTTCAGTAGTAATTGATTCGCTAAAGAACAGCTTGCAACAATTGTAAATGACACTTGTTGACAACATACTATGCTGGTCTCGATTAGGATTTGCTGAAATGAGTAGAGCCGACTAAGAGAACTTCCCTACTGAGTTAGTGTATATATACATACTTATTTAGTAGCCTGTGTTTGTATTCCATTTGTATTCGAGATGTCTCAGATAGCCACGGGGGACCCACGTACTGGTAAATTTTCCGGCAAGGGCTGGTATTAGATATACAGCGGGGATGCGCTACGGCGATGCTTGGAACCTCGCCTATGGGGTCTACACCAGGCCTGTATGTAGAGCTAATGTAGCTTGTCGTTACGTTAACTGATGTCTATACAGATATCTATCCCAACCGATCATTCATTATTACAATAGTATAACTGTTAATTAACCAGCACGCTTATGATTACATAACTGTTTAATTTACAACATTTCCTAACAATGTGTGCGTACGAGGTGTGTTCGAAAAGTATCGCGACTTTTGATTTTTCGCGGGTTACGTATATTCGAATTTCGATTTTTTGTGGCGTTATGTTGGTACTCATGTCTCTCACTTATGCCGACAAGCTCGGCCATTTTGAATGTTCACTTAATTGTTGACAGCTGCTTTGCTTGCACGTGTTTTGGATCGTCTTCGATTTTTACCTATTCAAAAAAATGGATCAAAGAACCTGTATCAAATTTGTGTGAAAAACGAAATTAAGTGCGCGGATGCATTCCGAATGTTGACTGTGGCATACGGAGAAGCTACCTTGGACCGAAGCAACGTTTATCGGTGGTACAAAATGTTCTCAGAAGGCCGAGAAGATGTGAACGACGAAGAGCGTGCCGGACGCCCGAGCACTTCAACAACAGACGAAAAAATTAATGAAGTGGAGAAAATGGTATTGGCCAATCGTCGAATCACCGTTAGAGAAGTTGCTGAGGACCTAAACATATCGATTGGCTCGTGCCATTCGATTTTTATCAATGATTTGGGCATGAGACGGGTCTCCGCGAAATTCGTACCAAAATTGCTCAATTGCGACCAAAAACAGCATCGCATGAACATTGCTAATGAGATGTTGGACTCTGTCCGCGACGACCCAAATTTGCTCCAGAGGGTCATAACTGGTGACGAATCGTGGGTTTATGGTTATGACGTGGAAACCAAAGCTCAATCATCTCAATGGAAGCTGCCGCACGAACCAAGACCGAAAAAAGCGCGCCAAGTTCGGTCGAATGTGAAAGTTTTGCTGACAGTTTTCTTCGATTGCAGGGGCGTGGTGCATCATGAGTTCTTGCCACAGGGTAGAACGGTCAATAAGGAATATTACCTGCAAGTTATGCGCAATTTGCGCGAAGCAATCCGCCAGAAACGCCCGGATTTGTGGAAGAACAAAAATTGGCTTTTGCACCACGATAACGCCCCTGCTCACACATCGTTGCTTGTGCGCGAGTTTTTGGCCAAAAACAACACACTAATGATGCCGCAGCCACCGTATTCCCCAGATCTGGCCCCCTGTGACTTTTTCTTGTTCCCTAAACTGAAGAGGCCCATGAAAGGACGACGTGACGCTACGCTTGACGAGATAAAGACGGCATCGAAGGAGGAGCTGAACAAGATAAAAAAAAAAGGTTTTTTGAAGTGCTTCGAAGATTGGAAAAACCGTTGGCACAAGTGTATAATATCTCATGGGGATTACTTTGAAGGGGACAAAATAGATATTCATGAATAAATGAATAATTTTTGAAAAAACACAAACGTCGCGATACTTTTTGAACACACCTCGTATACAAAACTTAAAATGTATCGATATAGATATTTTAATTTCACAATATATATATATATATATATATGTGTGTGTGTGTGTGTAGAGAGAGAAAGAAAGACTGTATACTTTGTACGAAAAAGGATATTTATTAAGAATAGGAACCGCCGTTAACAGCAGCTACTGTTCAAGGACTCTGTGTCACCCGACGTTCGCTGGGGCTAGCCATTACGAAACGTCATATTTTTAATGTCGTTATGCAGCGCGATTCATCTACTATTTTGCAGTAGCTATGCCAGCGTCTACAAAGCATTCAATGTAAGTGAACTGCGGGAAAGATTGAGGCCGTGTAAAACACATCCCGTATTTATGTGGGCTGTACCATCAAGAGTACTGCAATTATCGCTAGATTAGACGTCATCAAGGTGGCGCGAAATCGAACCGTGCCCATCGAAGAGATGCCATGCAATTCCGAACCTCGGGAAGTGGAATAACCTCGGGTTTAGTGGGTTTGCGAGTCCCACGCCATTCAAGGTTAGTTGTTCATGACGCAAGTGCGTCATCATCCCAAATCAACTAAACATACCGTTCCGTAAATAAGACAATTGGGTTGGGTGGGAAATCATATAATAGCTCCCTACGCAATGATCGTCCACTAATCAGTATTGAAGCTCAGAACAATGGTAGTGCTTTTAGTGGCCTACTATACTAACCAGTCTCGTCTGTTAAAAGAAGAGAAGGTCTCCGATTCATTTCCATATCGCAATTCCGCTAGCTAAATAACACGTCCCGGCGGCACTTCTTGAACTTTGCTACGCATTCGTCGCGAACTCCTCGGCCTTCGGCAGTCTCACGCCTCTGACGAAGGACCTCATTCTCCGAATCGGCTGCGTTGCTATCGCCCGAGGTCAGATTGACTACTTCACGCGTGAGCTGGCAAATATACATGGCTCTACGTCAACACAGTAAACAAGCAAGTAAAATAAAGTTAGTTAGGACTTATAGATACCTGCAACTTCCGACCAAATAGGGTTAGACTTATGTGCGACGCAAATTGTTTCAATGCGACCTTTAGTAAGAGTTGCGGATTTGTATAAAAGCTGTGATTATGAAAATCCTTAACTATGGATCTAAAATTTTAAAATATTAAGTATTTAGGTTATTGGTTTAGGCAAAATATTTGGCCTACATCTATATGAGCACTTTAAGTGGTCATATTGATTGATTGGTCATTCCTATTTACCAGTCTAGTTTATAACGAATAAATATTAAGTTAAGTGATAATATGGTTTACGAACTTGCAATCGTTGGAAGCGCCTGGCCACTCTGTCATAAGGTTTTTGGCCACCTTGATGCCGCGGCCGAGCGTGTCCGATGTAGCCATCCTGAGGAGGGTATCTGGCAAGTCGAAGTCGTCCCCAGAATCGTCGCTACGTCGTTTCATGCCAAGAAATCCATTGACGAGGCTCGATACGGGACTTCGGTGTGGCGGTCCGTGGTGATGATGGTATGAGTGATAGTGGTCTATAACAAAAATAGTATTCAAATAGTGTTAAAACAGGCCTATCGAAATGTGTGCAACACCAACATAAATAATGGGCAGGCTAAATTGGCAATTGCTTATATACTTGATCAATCTGATACAATAGATCAATTTTGGTTAAACTATATACATATGTAAACATATGGACAAAAGTGAAATATATATATAGTATGATAACAAATGGATGTGTCGAGCTTTTCATCCTAACATATCTTCACTAACCCTGCTATTACAAGAGTCCCAGTATTCCTATCGACAAACCATTCGTACCTGCGTGTTTGGAAAAAAAGTTTGCATCTGTTGAATTGCCTTCTACACTAGCTCAAAGCACCACTGAAGATAATTCTTAGGAAATAAAATTCTTTGCAATTCTAATGAGAAAAAAAAACATTTTCGTTAAATTGTACTATCCTCAAAGTTTGCTGGGCGAATTCTGGAACATCCAACAACATATATATATATATATATATATGAACCTAAATAACAAGAAGAAGACGCGTATTGGATGTTCCAGTGCTACACGTGGTAGCCCTACGAATAGTTCCAAATTATTTATTAAATAGCACATATATAAATATTGGCAGGTAGTGAAAAACTCACTGAAGAGTTGCATCATGGCTGGCAGGACAGAGAGCGAGTAGATAAGGGCTGCAAACATGACGGTACTCATACCGCCATAGCCGGGCCATCCGCCGTTCCACGGTCCGACAGGTGCTCCCCAGCCCGGGATGATCTGTCGATTGTCGAGTACCACCTGGTGGCCGTCCTGTTTCGACGCCTCTGTAACAGCGGCAACGACGGGACAGCAACACGCCGGCAAATCGCATTTAGCCCTGTTCACTACGACATAGAGATCGATAAGACCTCCACAGCAACAACACTCTGGGCTGCCTGTCGATGGGAGGCATATCGCACGAGCTTAACATCATCGTACCAATCTACGCATCCGCATCCAGTTGATAGATAATTAATGATTGATTGACACGACAACAACAACAAGAACAGAAGCAGCAACAACAGTAGCAAAGACGACAATAGGAAACACATAACCACAACAACAAGAACAAAAACAGCAACAACAGTAGCAAATACTACGTTAACAAGCACATAACCACAACAACATTAACAAAAGCAACAACAAGAAAGACAGTACAGACAACAACAAAAACAACAACAACAAGATTCGACTTCATCTAATGGTCACAAGTATCTGATCCATTCAAATTAGATATTGGCTTAAACACGATAGCTTATTCGTAGAGTCGGGCTTTAGCCACACGTATACTCACAGTGCTGGATGACGACTATGCCAGCTTAACACAATTCAAATAATAATTATATTTTCATTTCTGGTATCGCCGTGCACATAATACCTAAAAGATAAAGACGTTAAAACTACGTTCTTGAATCGCTCGACGTTTAAGATTAAGGTCGTGAAATTAAAGCCAATATAGATATCTCGTAAAATTAATATCAATATAGATATGCAATTGATGCTGTCACTGACTGAATCGGTACGCGATTGTTCTGTTCGGAGCGCCGCTGAGCTCACGAAGTCTAATTCGACGTATATGTAAATGATGTACAAGTGTAGAACTGCAGCCCTTTTACCAGAAAGTGAACAGAAAGCAAAAAGCGGGGACATAGTGGAAACATAATATGCCAAATAGTTAAATACGTCTTTCTCAGGACTACTATTTTGTTCGGAAAAAACTAGGAGTGGTTGATTCACTCAGTTCATGCCACCTTATGTGTGTGGGAATCGGATACCGTTAACAGCGCGGGCTGGACGGGTATTATGAGACAGCGTAGCCCATTATTATTTAGAAATTAACATATCGTTTGCGTTACATCATCCAAAAGTGGCGCATAGTACCCTAGGCTAGGGCACAATTTATGTGAGATTTAAGGCAAGTTTCTGAAACGGAAAAGGCCCCAGGCAGGAGCCTTGCGGGACGCGAGTGGAGCTTGCTGGTTAGAGTATTATTTTTATTTTATATCGTTAGAGCGGTCAGACAAGTAAGCTTAATTCGATCCTAATCTATATACCTTACTAAATTGCATCACGTCCAAATCGTCGTAATTTATCTTACTTACTATGCCATCAAAAGCTTTTTGTAAATTACGGTAATTTAATTAGCAGTGAAAGCTCTTCGGTATTCAAAGGGGCGACCAGCCATAGGCTACTAAAGCTAATTTTGTGCCGGTGGATCTACCGAAAATTCATTTTGACCGATGTTCACTTTGTCAAGTGCAAGTAAATAGATCCAGAGGTGGTTAATCGACAGATTTTTAAGAATAGGTGGTCCGAATAATTAGCTGTGAATTTTTGCAGGTTCCGCTCAGCTCTCCAATCTCCCTCGGCGTTCTCTTAGTAAGAGTTGAGCTGCCAAACTCAAGCTCGAGCGCTACTCAACGGAACAACATGTAGAGATAGTAAACATTTTTCATGAGAAAGAATTCTCTGAACGGGCGTGCTTGCGAGCTCTTCGTGCAATTTGCTATCGACAGAACTGAACTTGTCAGAATGTCAATTGTGAAGTGGTGCAAAAGTTTCACAGAAAGGCTCAGTACGTAACCGCCAAAACCACGTGAAAGAAACGTCAAGGCCACGGCGCGACTGCTGTGACCTAGAGTGTGGAACAACGTCCGGAAGCAACATTTCAGCGACGTGCTTTAAGGTCGGTTCTAGCAATGTACTCATTTAAGATTTTGCTGACACAAGAGCTCAAGCCGACTCACTAGCTACTGTGTGGCTTAACTTCGCCATGCAGCGTGATTCCAATTTTTGTGCAGAAAATTATACACCGAGCAAGGTGGCTTAGTGGCAAAGCCTTTGCCTTGCATTCGGGAGGACTAGTTTCGAGACCTAGACCGGCCACTCTTAAATGGGTTTGCATGGTTTCCAATTTAGACAAAGTAAATGCCGGAGTGGAATAAACTTAGCCATGACATGAAAAATCCGTACACGGGCAATTGCCTTACTAGAAAAAAAAAATTGCCTTCCCGACGAAGCCAATTTTAATCTCAAAGGAAGTGTGAATAAATAAAAAGCATCTCAGCCACCGAGAACCCTCACGTGATTCATTGTACCACAGGCCTAAGGCCACACTAGTCTGGTGTGGCCTCTGGTTCAAAGAAATCATTGTACCCTACTTGTTGCACTTCACGGTAACCGGCGAGGGTTGTTGCAGCATGATCCTTAATTGTACATGGCCAAATTTAGACGGAATCGATGCAAATGATCTCGGGTTCCAGCAGGATGATGCCACGAGTCATATAGCCGGCAAGACAATGAGACGTTTAAAGCGTCCCGGACGGGTTATCTCGCGTAATTTGACTGGCCAGTATGATCTTGCGGCTTAACGCCGTTTAGGGACATTTTTTTTAAATACCACTGGGCGATGGCCTGTACTCGTTTTCGTATTTTGGAAAATTTGACCAATAGCGCCGAAAATATCAAACACAAATACAATGGAGCTCTTCCAGTCTAAGCAAGTAAAAAATATGACTCAAAGGCTCTCTAACACAAAGAATTACAGGTTCGCATGAGAAATAGTGGCGTAATTTTATCGGGTGTTGGTGTTCACTTAAGTCTTAATGATTTGATCTGTATAATAATGATGTTGACAGTTAGATAACAGACTAGACCACCAGACAAATATGTTCAGGGGTGGCCCCTGTGAGTGCTCGGTCAGTAAGACAAAAATTGAGTACAAGAAATAGTTGGCAAAAGCATTTGCCTTTATCAAGTCAGTTGAATAGAATAGAATAAGAATATAATAGAAAACGCCTTTATTTACCGAATAAAGGGTAAGAAGCAAAGCTAGGTGGGCAAGGACGCCCCCAAAACCTCCTTGTTGTGCAATTCTCTGGCTACACGCCAGGCGAACATATTATTGACTGTTTCAAGTCTTGGAATACATTTTGGTAAAAACATTATTTGACTTCTGTGATTATTCATTGTCACGTCGAAAAAACGGTTGATAAGATCGGCACTTGAAAGTTGCGATAGTGCTCGCGTGTCGTTGCTCTTCAGTAAAAACGAGAGCGACGGAAGGTTTACAGCATTCGGGTCAATATTACATCTTTTACAGAGCCTTTTCAGAAATCTTCTCTGAATACCTTCAAGCATGCCTATGTGCTTGCACAAGTATGGGCTCCAGACAGGTGAACAATATAAAAGTTTGGATAGCACAATCGCTTTATACAGACGAACATACACATTTGGGTCCTTGATGATAAAGCAACGGAACAGCGTGTTCACAAGTGTAGATGTTGTTTTGACTAGCTCTCTTATATGTACAGAAAATGTTAGATCTGTTGACATTAATACACCGAGATCCCGAGCAACATTAGCGGTGGGCAGAATTGTCCCGTTAAGCTGATACTCCAGATTAAAGAAGCCATGTTTCAAAACGAGGCATTTCGAAACTGATAGCTCCATGCCATTGTCAATGCACCAGCGGCAGATGCCATCGACAGCAGACTGTAACGCAGTGTGCGCTGAGGGAGAGTCCAAGGGAGCGTATATCTTTAGGTCATCGGCGTACAGTAGGTATTTAACACTCGACGGAATATAAGATTTTATGTCTAAAACAAACATTGTGTACAGCAAAGGAGAGACGCAGCTCCCCAGTGGGACGCCGGACGGAGCCAGTCGTGGCTCACTGAGAGCTTCCCCGCATTTGACTCGGAACGACCGATTGTGTAAAAACGTGGCAAGCCATTTGCGCGTTTGTAAATGAACCTGGAGCGTCTCCATCTTGTCGATAAGAAGCTTATGATCAACCCTGTCAAAGGCACTCTTCTGGTCAAAATATATACAGTGAAAATCTTTTTTGGCATTTATGTACAAGGCCCAATCGTTTGTCATTTCTAATAGTTGCGTGCACGTAGAACGACGAGGTACAAATCCGTGTTGGAAAGTATCAAAAAAATTATTCACAGTCATATAGTTAGTTACGTGTTTGACTAAGATCTTTTCAAACATTGTGCAGGCGATGGAACACTGAGCCACAGGGCGATAATTCTCAACGCGCTTTTTGGGCCCCTTTTTGTGTATCGGTGTGACAATGCTCTGTTTGAAAACTTCTGGGACTACGGTGTCATTGTATGAACGTTCGAAGATGAGTTTTAATGGCTCCACTAAAAATATATTGATATTACACATTGCAATATATGACACCGTTAAACTGCCCCAGTGAAGTACAAGACATATTTTCACTTATTAATTTAGATATTATAGACATATTTTTATTTATTATTTACGAGACGATTTAATCAAATATGTAGCCTTTAAACACGAAGAACACAGGAGTTGATGCCATATAATACATGTTCTATAAACAGGCAGCAAAAAGGCCAAAAAACAATAGAATAAGGGTCAATGGAGCTGTTAAGTTTCTAATTTGGCTTTCCAGCGCTAGAGCATTATCTGTTGATTACACTATTGGAATCTACTGTTGTTTACACTATCGGAACGCACACCGGAAGTAAGTGTCAAATGCGGTCATTTGTAGAAGCCATATAAAAATGAGTTGATGTTTTCTAACTCTAAGCACATAGCCATAAAGCCGCCATTCTTAAAGATGTGTTGTTGCTGCTACTGATTCTGCAGTTGCTCCTATCTTTTCCCAGCCCGTTTATAGATAAAAGAAGCATGAAGCGGGGTGTGAGCGCAGCTTTGTCCACAATAGCTTCTTCAATGCGATGGAATCATCGATTCCGACGCTCTGCAATATACATATGTAGCTAAGAAACATTTAGTGCCAATTTTCAGATTGAGAGTGTGGCTTTATATTGCACAGGTAGTGATTTATGCTGTCTCTTACCTGCTAGAAGTTGTACATTCATTTTTGTACGTTTGCGGGTATGGTAAAGCTGGTATAGAAAGTATATAGCGCCGATGTATATATATATATATATATATGAAATGTGTAGACACCTCGGTAACATTGCGGGACTTGAGAAACGATCAGTATGCTTATGTACTCACTTTTCTTCTCGCTTGCAGCCTGGGCGCCAACCATGACCATCCGGAAGAAGAGCAAAGCTACGATGCCGTACACGAGCAGGAGTTTGTTCGAGGCCATGTTGTCCTCGATGTGGGACGAGGACGCGCGAAGGCACGCAAGGAGATGAGCTGCGGGCTGAGGCGGCGATTACGTCTCGTACCTCGAGACTCGTCACTCGTGTCACGAGACTGCTCACGTCAGTCACTGCGACTCAGCTCTGCTGAGACACAACACTAGGCAGACACAAGCACCTCAGAACGGCACACGACCACGCGCCTACTGACGAAGCGGGCGTTCAATAATGTTGCTGTGCTTTATCGACCGCGGGGCTCACAGAACTCGGCAACAAAATATTAGCCTTCGAAGTCATGAGGGTTGCTCGTGTTGTTGCACCCGCTGCTGCTGCTGACGTTACCTCTCACTCCGTACACTCAAACAACTACTATGACAGCAATATGTCTCAGCGGCATATCTTTGCCGTCTGCGTCGTAACGTGCCAAGCGTGTTCAGCGTGCAATCAAAATGCCAGAGGTTTGGGGAGTGGAGCCAGTTTTCAACGGACGAAGGCAGCGCCGAAGCCGGAGATGGCGGAGAGTGCAGGGGGTGCAGTATCACTATCAGCGGCAGCAGCACCAGCATCAGCATAACCAGCACACGATAACAACAATAAAAATTATAATAAGGGGAGCTGCAGAAAAGTCGTATCACCACAAATATCACCACCATCATCGCGACGTCACGCCCACTCTCACCACGGCACCCATCAGCAACCCGTGCTCGTACCTCGGGTGATGGGCGGGGTGGGCTCTTTCTTTCTTTCAACTGCAAGTCAGGATCACCTACCGGTAAGCCCACCGCCGCAGACTTCGCCAGTCTTCAGCAGACTTCGTCAGTCTTCAGCAGACTTCGGTAGTCTTCATTGGACTTACCTGTGCGTGACGAGAGGCACGACCGGAGAAAGGAGCCTCGCTAATGGAAACACTGGACGATGGAAGCCGCAGCGGCTGCAGGCAGAAGCATCGGCGACCACGAAAATAGCGATGACCTTAGCGGATCATCTAACACGTGTGTCTCAACGTCGGCATTCATCATTCAATATAAGCGCATACTCATCAACGTAAACAACCGGCTGGCTGCTCGAGGGCCAGCAGGCCAGCATGTAGGTTTTTATTTAACACTTCACGTTCAGAAGACACTAATCCTCTACACAATACATCTGTGAGCATTTGTATACCTGTAACTAGAGAGCGGATATAGGCTTATGGTTTTACTCGCCTTGACATGCAGTTGACAAACATTTCCATATATATATATATATATATATATATATATATTATAATCGATACATTTAGCTCGATTCTGCCGCTCTATTCTCATCGAGTTCAGTAAATGTTTGCCACCGGCAACTAAATGTAGAAGTAATATTTAATGATTTGTTAGTTGTGCTCGTTTCTTGTTAATCTATTTTCTAAGTAATTTAAAATTAACGATCCACATAACATGGCGATAATTTTCCCCTCGAGGAGGATAAAACAAGCTAAGCAACTGAGCGTCGGGATGATTAACTTATACAGTACTAAAGGATAGCCGAGGTCAACCTACGCACATCTCATAAAATTACTTGCGTGCTCTGTTAACTTTTCAGTTTGTTTTGTAGGTGAGAAAATGATCTCCATATGATATGTGAGGTTTATCCGTTCCCTTCAAAAACTGCAGTTGTTTAACATAGCATTCATGTTCAAGCGCCAGCCTTATTAATTTATACATTATTAAGGGAAAATCTCATCAAGGATAAGCTAGACCTCAAAATGGCTACATGGTATAATTGCAGATTATCCGCTTTTTCTGATTGGGAGTCCAACGAAATTTTACTGAGCAAATATATAGCAAAAATGAGGAGAGAGCTAGCATGATAGGCGCTACTAACCGTGATAGTTTATATTACACCTAAACAAAAGCATTCGCTAAATTTATTATATCGAGGGTGTTTTCAACTGTGAAGAAGGCTCTAAATCAGGAACAATTCGGATTCAGAAAGGTTCAAAGTACACAGGTTGCGATCTATTTGGTCTTTTAGTCGGAAGTTGTGCGGGTGTTAGCTGTACCCGAGGGTCCCTTGAATACTCTTTTTATTGATTGTGCCAAGTCCTTGGACTAATCCCCCCGTCTGTTACCAGTAATTTTGACATTTTGGCACACTTGAGTGGGTGGCTCTTTTCTACGAGTGCTCTCCAGTATCTTTGCTGAAGACCGTTTTGAAGTAAACATAAGGGGCGAGTGCGCTTTGCAGCTGAGTCAACACGCAGGGTCCCCCTAAAGGGGATCCTCTTACTTACCTGGCCTTTTCTTCTTAACACCGTCAAGACGCGCTTACTGTAAAGTCCCGGCGGTATCGGGCGGTACCTATCAACTTCTAATTGGCCGGGGTCGAATCCATCAAATAACAACGAGCAATCTTAAGATTCGCGATTCGATCTAGGGATCTGCTGACACTCGCCTTGCAGCCGTTAGCATTGCATACAATGCACCTAATTCCTGTGCGATATAGTTAAGGTTGTTACTTTGCCTTCTATCTATTGTACATTTTACCGAAAATTAACCGAACATTACAATCACATTCTTCATGTGTGTCTAACAATATTGCTTGCTAAACGCAGCACAATGCTAAATGCTGTCCTGGTATATATATATATATATATATATATATATATATATATAAAAAATCAATAAACTGGCATAGACTTTCGTTCCCGGCATTCATTCTTCTATCTTGCTAAGGCAATGCAAATGTACCGGATGATCTATATCCGCTTACAAATACATATATATATATATATAATCTAGGAAGTAATACCGGATTATAGACGAGGCGAGAAAATAAAGAATATGTAATAATGTTGGTGCGTGACCGAACTGCATCAATAACGACAAAACAATTGCGATGAGCAACATCGCTCTTTCAGATTCGGTCTTTTGTAGCCGTCAGTAAGCAATATTGGCCAGCCTTTAAAGATGAATAATGAACTGCCACATCTTCTCCCAATATGGTTTGCTACTATATATCTCAGGTTCTCAGTACATAGTTGCCATGCAAAAACACACTGACACCTTAGAATCCAATGATTTGCCTCAAAAGGTACGCAAAGCTCTTAGATAAGGTATCATGATAATGTAGTAACTATCCTGATATCGAGTCAAAAGGGCATCAGCTACACACACCAAGTTTTTGGACTAACTATAAATCTGGAATAAGAAAGGTCTGACTGGTTGTGTTAATTAAACGAATCTATAGACTGTTTTTAGATGCCACAAAGCCTCTAAGCAAACTGTGTTATGTCACAAAAATAGACGCCATCGATATTCAATCAATCAGGTTTTATAGACGCTTGTTACAACGCCGAACAACAAGTGAGGCAACGCGCTCTCACACAGTGAGTCACTTATACAGCATCTTCATAGTACACAACGGTAGTGTGGATAAATATAACTAAACAATCTGGGCCAGACTGTGATTAACTTGGAGAAGTAGCATCGTGTCATCAGCAAAGGCTATATATAATTTAACCAATATTTAGCTCCTGAAATCTTAGAATAAAATTCAGAGGATTAGGAATTATAAAAGGTCCGAGAACCGAGCATTGAGGGTACCGATGTCAACCTGCTGCCACGAGAATTCCATTTGACCAGCTCGTACCACCTGTCTTTCAAACTATCCACGGAACCTCGTACGCGGCGAAGTGAAAGCGTTATTGTTATATAAAGGGCAAATAAGTGTATAAGACCATTCTACGTGTTTGAAGTGTTCTGTCATGACCATCTTCTTTGAGTTCTGTGTTCTGTTATGTATCCTGTTACTTCGAGCGTCTGTGCCTATAAGCACAGGTTGCCATATCGCACCGCAAAAATAAAAATAGCAACAATTAATCATAACGAAGTTCTATTACGACAATAACGCCACCAAGCTCAATGAATAGTAGATAACAACTGTTGTCAAGAACAATTTCATTGTAACAACTGATATATATATATATATATATATATATATATATATATATATATATAGGAAATTAAATAATGAAACAGAAAACGGCTCTTTTATTTAATTCGTGTACGTTTTCAAATGGATTTGGTCTGACTAATGAAGAATATGATTGGAGGCGTAGGTCATCTATAACAACAACTTTATCTATATAGATTCATTGCTCAAGTAGGCTGACGAGACGAGGAAGATAAACTGCCGGTCATTCCTGTTCCCGAATGCGCGGTTTTCAAAAACATTTCGTATGATATATAATACCCTAAAGGGCGGCGGCTCCGTTTACGAGCTGAGGCAAACGTGCACTGTAGTGCATTGGTCAGACATCGACGTATTGTGGTAAGAAAAATGTAGACATTCCATATCGCTGTTGCGTCCCGTCAACTGTACTCGTATCTGATTAACAAGCGAGATCTTTAGTGCAAACGAATTCACTACATCAGATCAGTGGCTTTAGTGGATTTTGTTTCCAACTCAGTCGCAACAATTAGTGCAGTCGAAGTAATTGTCTACATTGACCACAGAAAAACCGTTTGCATTCCATTCGCGAGAAGTGCGCCAGGAATGAGGAGAACTGCGCTAGTTTTGGTTGTCACCTAGCGGGACGTCGCCGGTTCGATCCCCATTGCTGATCGAATTTTCTCTGAGCGATGTTCACCGATATTAGATGAAGAACCATACCGCTGAGAATAAGCGGTCATGCTGTCACGAGCGCTGTTGCGAACACCCTTGGGAGTGCTTATCTTACGTGGTATCTTAACATGCTCGGCCCTCAGACCATTAAAGATGTGCCTCATGGCAATTCCAAGCTCACAGGGGACGAAGGATAGTCAATAGTTAAAAAACCGTCCCCAAAAACGTTTAGAATAATAATTGAAATGTATGAGGAGAGCGAGAGGATGCAATAGGAGGGCAATCTTGGCAATCAACCTCAGTTTTTTCGTTTGTCTTAAAACACATACCACAACGGCAATCAACAGCCAAGCTAGATAGGGAAATATACAAGTGGCATTGCAGATAGTAACATTATATTTGAAAAGGTATAGGTTTGTCAGTACGGTGATTTTTCCATGTTGATGTTTGATGATTTGGTTGTGTGTCACGCCCACGCGTGCAGACTACCTGTTATATTAATTAAAGCCCCATTGATACAGTCATCTACGGTGATGGGGTCAAATTCGATTGCAGTCAGTAAATCGTTGTGTTCATAAACGCATTGTGATTATTGCCGGCTCAAAAGGTGTGTAGTCACTGTGTTAATCACTTTATTGCTGCGGAAACTGTCCGACAAATTTGTATTTGGCGAGAACTGAATTTCAAAGACTTCTGCTACAATTGGTGTGCCGAGTTCCCTTCCGGTAACTTGGGCTTTCTCGATGAATCCCGTTCTGGGAGGTCTACTACACGCGAGGACGACCGCTGGCGTGAAACTGTGAAACAGAACCCCTGAGTGATTGAACGTGAATTAGCAGTGGACTTGGGGGTGTGTCACACAACCATCGTCACGTGCCTTCGCGCCCATGGCTTTGTGTCATTTGAAATAATAGGTATCTTATAATTTGAGAAATACATTTCTTCGATTAAATTATTACCTGTGACGAAGAACTAGTCTGTTCCGACAATTACCTTGTTTTGATGTGTTGAGCTTCACTAGGAGGACTAGGTTCGAGTCCTGGGACAAGCAACCGATAGACAGGCAGACGTATAAAAGTGATTATAGAGCGACTGCGCTCTCTCTCTATATATATACAGGTAGTTCAATTAGTTCTTAGAATGAGCTTTTAAGAATTCGAATTTTGGTGCGCTTCCACCGCTATTAGGAACTGCAACTTTTCGACTGCTAGCACTCAAAATATTATGGTGATTGGCCGTTGCGATTTCGTTTGATAGCTTTTCCCGTGCAACGTATCGGCGTGATTTTTAAAAATGAAGAAAAAATAGTTTCGAGTGGTTATCAAGCATTTTTATTTCAAAGGTTGGAATGCGACCCAAGTAAAAATTGGGTTGGACGAGACGTACGGTGACTCTGCGCCATGTTTTGCCACTGTTTCCAACTGGATTAATGTGTTAAAAAGAGGTCGCAGGAGCACCGAGAATGAACTACGTCCAGGAGGCCAAAAAACGGCAACTGATGAGGAAAACATAGAGAAAGTGCGAAAAATCGTTGGCACATTTAAGCGAATGAACATTTAGGAGATAGCGGAGGCATTAGGAATTAGTTTAGGTAGTGTGCATTTTATCCTATACGAACACTTGAAGATGAAAGAGCTCAGAGAAAAATGGCTGCCGCATTTGCTCAACCAAGGCCAAAAACGCGCCTGTTTTCGCTTCACAGCGAAATTTGGCCAAGATGTCGAACAATCCGTCGGATTTTTGGCGCAGATTCATGACCGTCGATAAAAGCTGGGTCCATCACTACACTCCCGAGACCCAAGAAGCATCTTGTCAATGGTGTGCACCTGATAAAGGACCTCCGAAGAGGGTGCGGACAACGGCATTGACCGGAAAGGTGATGGCTACAGTTTTTTAAGACCAACGTAGAATAATGCTGGTCGACTACCTTGAGAGCGGTAAAACGATCACAGGAGAATATTATGCAAGACTGTTGGACTGCCTTTAGCAAGAACTCATCGTGAAACGGCCCGCTTTGCAGAAGAAGGTTGTCCTGTTTCACCAGGACAATGCTCCTGCACACAAGTCCCGGCAAGCATCGGCAAAACTGGCCCAATTGAGGTTCGAACTTATTGAAAAACCTTCCTATTCTCCAGACCTGGCCCCCTCTGATTATTTCCTCTTCGAACATTTGAAGAATAGCCTCGGTGGAAAGTGTTTTTCCAGCAATGAAGAGGTTAAGGCTGCTGTCAATGCCTATTTTCAGTCTAAAGACGCGAAATTCTACTTAAGAGGTATAAAAGCTCTGAAATCTTGGTAAGAAAAGTGTATTGAGCATCTCGGGGAGTATATCGAATAAGATAAATTTAAAAACATGATTTAGAAAATTCTTGGTTTTCATTCTAAGAACTTATTGAAGTACCTGTATATATATATATATATAATTTGGCAGCGTGCTTACGTGTAGCCTTACTTCGAAAGCCGCTCAGTCTTATGTTTTGCAACTTGAAGCGAGGTAGCACTGGTTGCTCTAAGCCAGTGAGAAGAACTGAACTCGTTGACCGGTGTCAGGTCGGTTCTACTTTATGATAACTGGGGGCAGATATCATGGAGCAGATAGATCATTTATTTATAAAGATTTTGTTACAAATCACTATATGATCTAACAACTCGTTCTGGGCCCCTTTTGCACGGAAATTAAATCTGCACACGTCACCGAGGGCATCCGAGATAACAACATAAAAAAAACTTAAGCTTGGAAACCACTTGAGAGTACATCTGTAACGGTATTGATTATGGGTTTCTAGTTCCAGGCCGATCTAGTGTATGTAATACGGGAAGCCTCGCGGACTGTGTGGGGATCTGGTCAACGGCTAATAATTGTGCTAGCACAATATATTCTACGTCCTTTCTTATTAATTGTATCTTTACAAATATTTACACAATGCAATGGTACCTAAACAGCGGCAAATTATTCTGTTGTGGCAAGGTCTTTAGGCAAGTAAATATTAAAAAAAATAAGTTACAGCTGGATCGAGATGTAAATATATATATATATATATATATATATATATATATATATATATATATATACATATATATTTAAAGAGACGCTAGAGCTTCGAGTACCTGCAGCAGAGCGGCGTAACTTCCGCCTCTGTGCGTGGAACTCTGCTAGACTGGACACGCCCGAACCTGGAGGATATGTGACGTTTTCACTTATTTTACCCGGTGCACACGTTCATAAGGAGACAATTGTTACCTCTTAAATATATATAATTCTGCAAATCGAAAGGTTCTGAAAAAATGTAAATGTTAAAAATAGCCCCCGTCCGCTGTAACGCACTTGTGTCACCTTCTTGCCTACTCTTCGAAAAAAAATTTAACACGTTTTTTGGAATCAAGTCAAGTTTCTCCTGCAAATGTTTTAATTGCTTTATACTCTTACAACATTGTCTCTCTATTTTTTTATCCGTGGGAACGGGTAAAAGTCGCAGGAAATAATAAGGCTGCGGAAATATAGAAAAAGAGTTTTTTTTAAATCTAATAATCTGAAATCAGTTAAGATGCGTGCCTCGATGCGTTGCCGTGATGGAGGATCTAAGATTGTTTGCCCAGAGTTCAGGCCCAGCAGCTCATACCATTTCCACCACTTTTGAACAAATTGTTTGGCTTCTAACCGCAGACCTTGACGCAGATTCGTTCCTCAATTTTCGGCTTCTTAAAAACCGCCGAATCTTATATGTCCTTTAGACGTGGATAAACGTGGACTTGACTTGACTTTACCTGAACCTTAGTTCTTTTAACTAAACTCAAAATAATAAACAACGCCACCGATTGACGTAAAATGTGGCACGAGTGTAGCTGATGAATAGCGCTTCGACTCAAAATAAGCCGGAAAAAACTTTGTAGTTTGATTTAAATCTGAAAATGCAAAGTACCAGAACTTGCTGATCCCTCTCGTATATATATATATATATATCGAGACATATAGAGAAGAAGGCAGAACGAAACAGAGGGAAAGCTTAAGACGTTAATAAAACGATAAGAACGTTCATAAGTAACTAGAGCGAAATCAGGTCATATACGCATATATTTCGATACAACAACAACGGCAACAACAGCAGTGCTATGTCCTTCTGGGCATTCATAGAGCTCCACCTCCTCCCCGTCCTATGCTTATTCTGTGCCGGTTTCTTTCTGAAGCTTTGTCACCGGGGCTCTGCTGATGACAGCGATGTAGTGTCTGTATTGTCTCTTGATTTTCGTTCTTGTTAGACACACAACAGGTTTTAGATTCCGCTTCTATTTTGGTCGTCGTAAATAGTGCGCATAGAAGAAACACCTGGACGTGATGGTTCGTGTGTGCGTTTGTATAGGTGAGTATGTGTGTGTGAGTGTGGTATTGTTGTGCTTCTTGCTGCTTCTTGCTTTTCTTTCTTACATAGATTTGCCGTTTGTCGTGTCACGGAGTCGAATCGAAGTCTAACCATCATCATCGTCACTACAGTCACCACGACTGATGCCAGGAGGTACCTCGCGAGGCGCAGCAACCCGGTGCGAATGAATGCCCAGCGTGAGTGGAGATTTCATTAACCGCTCGGCTGGCGTTCATCAGCCGTTGTGAGTCGCCGGCCGTGATGAAGACGGAAGAACCGCCAAAACCTCGCAAACAACGGGACGTAGCAGAAACGCATCGTTGTAGTCATTCCGTCAGTAGTAAGCAAGAGAGACGATATGATCACGGATTGTTTAAGCAGACCTAGAAATAGTTGTTGTAGAAGTAATAGTAGTAGTAGTAGTAGTAGTAGTTATAGTGTTATAGTTGTAGTGTCGAGCCCGGTGGCGTGGTGGCTTAAGTCTGCGCCTCGAAACCGGAGGAGACACATAGGTGCGCGGGTTCGAGCCCCACCGTTGCACTGATTTGTATTTATGGGGGCCCGTCTATGACGCAATGTGAAAAACAATTCCGTGGACGTCAAATCTTGGCTGAGGGTCAGCCTGAAAACTTTACTTAGTAATTGTACTTTTCGCGGTACCGAAATAAGAAAGCATTACCTGCGTCCGACTCGGCGTAACACTCATATAGCTTTAGCGCATAAAGACGTAGAGGTACTGCGAACTTTATTGTTTGGTGCCAGATGCAAACGATTACAAAACGAGCGTTTGCACACTTTGTGTAAAGCGGACAAAGAGCCGGTATGGATAAAGCCTTATTGTGTCACCTAACATTATTACTTGAAATTTGTGTTAGTAGATTGCTCGAAACAAGTTAACTCTGAAGCATCGCTCAAGTACAATGAACCTGTACTGCGTGAAGCCTAGCAACCTAGAATGATGAAAGCCAACTGTAAGCGTGTATATATATATATATATATTTTTTTTTTGTATTATTTAATTTATTAAGTTAACTATTTATTAACCAACACTTTGTTTAACTACATTCGTATTAAAGCTTTTCTACATCGCTTATGTTAGCGGTACCGCTCTTATACACGATTGGAGGTGATACAGATCGCAAGATTCTCCGCATAGCTTGGATTTTATATACAATACATATACTGCACCCGTTAACAAAGTATTTGCTTTTGCAAAATGGACCCTTCTGGTAGTTAGTGGTTATCGATATCGTCTCATAAAAACGCAAATTAACATCCGCAAATTTAAATTCCTACTCAGCAAGACGATTATCAAAAGCATCCGTTCTCAGTAAAGTATAAGTCGTGTTAAGGTCATCCACAAAAGGTGGTGTCGAGACCAGTAGATACATACACCGGTTGCGGCTAATACGATGGACTACTAGCACTTTTTTCTTATTTTGTCGAGTTCTTTTAAGTTCGCTTTGGAAAAGCGAGGTTATATGATGACCTGTATATCGTAAGCAGCGGTCGGTAAAATCTTTAAATAAAAAAATGTAAGAATAACGTCTAGGGACAACCGATGGAGCTCTGATACTATGAAATGGCAGAATGCTCTTTCGAGCTCATTCCATAATTTGTTTGGTCACATTACTCCTTGCGTTTAGAAGACTATTCCACGGCATGGGACATGTCTCCGTTCTGTTTACCCCAGAGAGTCATTTAAATTCTCTTAAGACGAACAGCACAAGACATCACGGTTGGTCTCCTTTGCCTAAAACCGTGTTGTTCTTCTAGCAAGCATTCGGTACTTTCTAAGAAATTTTTCAGCTGACGCGCCATCAATGCACATATAACTGTGTAAACGAAGCTTTTCTTTGCTATGCCATGACTTGATAGCATTTTCAAGGGATGCCCCTTTCCCTTAGGTTTTACCCTTAAAAAGCGGAGTTTTCATTCTGCAGACATGTAAGACGTCTTCATAATTTCGTTGGAGAGAGCAGTAAGGCAAGGTGCCGGAACAAACGCCTTACGCAATATTCGTTCGGGATAAGGTCTGGAATCGCAGACTTTTCTAACGGCATTTTCATCATCACGTCTACTAGCCCTGAGATATCAGAAGCGAGCCAGCTTCTGGCGGGCTTTGGTTGCCCACTCGCTCTATACGGAGACATACATAGGGGTACAATAGGGCCGTTAAGACAGTTAGGGTCCCCGCAAAGCACAGTTGTTAAAAGCTAAAGTTTGATTTACGCACTTGCATTAAATGAAGGAGAGTTGACTTTGTCGTTTTTGGCTTGGCCTAATTGATTTTCCGCTACGACACTACATGCACACGAGCAGTCACGAGTGCTTTCGACTTTACTTTTCCTTTGGTATCTAGAACTGCCTTATCTGTAGTGACACAAAGCGCTTCTCGATTGAGTGTCGAAGCGTACCTCCAACTTCGTTATTTTCAGGATGCTTTTTGGACTTCACGGAGCCCGTTGATCTTAACACCTGCGAGAATAGAGATAGAACTGTTTGCCAATGGCACTGATAATTTCCGCTTGTACTGCCTCCCCAATACAAGGGATCATATTATCCATAGTCCTTTTTTGCCGCAGATGGCTTTTTCAGCCGGCGCTGTTAGATTTTCTTGAGCATCCTACTTTCTGCCGGGTCGTTGGGTATTTTTAATGACATTCGTATGTTTTTGTTTATTGCAGAGACCTTTACTCCCGCCAACCCTTGCAGCGATAGCAGTGTATCTCTGTCAACCTCGTCTTCTACTAAAGTAACGAGCTCTCTGTTTCTAGTTAATCGAGGTTCCTCAACGGTATTTTGAATGTGCTATGCAATGCAGTGACATCCATCATTATAGCGCGTCTCCAAGGCGTTGTCATTAGCTGCAAAAAATAGAGCCACCTGCTCGGTGTGTATCACTTTTGAAGCATCTACGCAATTGCTTGGTGTGCCTCACCATTTGGAATGCATTATCGTCGCTCTGATCTTTATTATATATATATATATATATATATATATATATATATATATATATATATACGTGCGCTCACATTTGACGCCGGTTCGACTGTTTGTAAACAAAGTTGTCTTGGCGAACAAAATTAAATGTATAGAGGGTCTTTCATATTCGTATGCATTTATTTTTAAAGTTTGGCCGAACTCAGCAAGATTTCTTTAATGGAAGGACTGGGCGGAAACGTGTTGTTTAGGAGCGAAGATAATAGGCGTTAAGTAGCTGCTGAGTAATTAAGTTTTTTCAACAGCCATCGTTGTTATGTTTTACGTTGAACCCTTTACGATCAGAACCGTTTAACTTTGCTAATTCGTTTCCGCCCCCTCCTTCCATTGAGAAAGAAACTATTTTCTTGCCGGATTTTACCAAATCTCAAAATATGTACCTAACTTTCTTATACACCCTATGCAAGTATACAGGCATTCGCTTTGGATATGGCGATCGAAAAAGCTTAGTTACTCGGCAACTACGTAATGCAGCGCACCATCACTTTGGTACGAAAATTATGGGCGTTTGCTGTTGCCCGAGAATAGTTTTTGAAGAGTCAAGTTATGATCGAAATGACAAAGTTCTACGGTTGTGCACGTGAAAAATTCAGCCTAACCCATAACAACATAACGATTTTCAAGCTTTCTTAAACCTGTCTATTTACCTTTCGCCAGCTTGCGTCATTCAGTTTATGCCAAATTTTCCACCGAACACGCCGGATGCGTGCCGGGTTGCGGTAGAACCATGATTGGTTCTACCGCAAACGTAAATTTAACGTAACTAAATAGAAGAAAAAGGCACTCTACTATATGTTAAATTCATAATATCGGATCAGGCACAACTGACATCTCCGCTCTCGAGAATCAACTTCCGGGTTGCCGCGCAGTAGGCGACGACGTGAATCTCCTCAAGGTGCTCCTGTTCTCTTGCCACCTTGGTTCGACAGTCGAACGGGGGAACGAAAATTCGAAGAAGTCACCTTTTCGCTAGGGGTTGTACTTCCGATGTTCATGATTCTCCGTGTTGAGACTAAGCTATTACTAGACGAAACTACTAAAGTAGTCAAGTGCAGAGAGTGTTAAGGCCTCGATTACCCCTACTTGTTCTCATCCCTTGCGTTCGAGACAATAGAGAGGGGGGGGGGGGGGAGGGTCTTACAAAGAAACTGCTTGGCAATGTTAGAAGACAATTGGCGCTTACTACAGGATATGAAACGGCAGGTGAGTATTTAGTGCAGCGTCTATTATTACATGTTCAGAAGCGAATGCCGCCTCGGTGAGAAGAATTCTGGCTAGGTGAACTAGCCCAATCCTGGACCTAATGCTTGACTTGTCCCGAGCTGTATATATGTATAATTTGCAGCTCATAAGGCGTTATAGACGCGATCGCTATTGTATTTTGCAAAACGACGAAGTAACACCTCCCTCTAGAACAAGCCTATGGCCTGAAACCGAAAACGACGTAGTTTAGATAAGGGCAGATTAAATCAAGTCTTGCTTTACTATCGCTTTGTGCCCGCGCAGCAACAAAATTATGATGCTTAGTTATAATCGATATTAAGCGCCCTACAAAGCTGAGTTCATCTAACGAATACGCGGTATACTATTCTTATTTACGCTTTTTATAAGTGGTGCCCTATCCTGATTCCAAAGATACCTACTCTTACGACCCGCTTCGAGTAAGATCAAAAACATACGATTGTAATAAATCAAAATCATACGATTTGTGTTTATGAAATCCCCATAAACTTGTGGACTGATTAAAGCAGGCTTAGCTGGTTACAAATAAACTGTGGAACGTACTCTAGATTGCCTACGAATAATGGCAATACGTGCGATTTTTTTAAAGTTTGCAGATTACGGAATTACAAATGCTTATGCTACCCTACGAATGGCAATTATGATTTGCATTCAACGTACTTTACGTGTTACTTGATATAAACACTTTGCCAGGACATTTGTATTCACAGTTCCCTCTTCCTTATGCCACTAATGTAAGCCGCACAAGACTAATATAACTAGCAATCTCCAATCAAGTCAACGAGTCCAGCAGGTTCAGGGGAGCTGTCATTAAGGGCAGTTTAGTAACCCTGGCATTCAAATAACTACGCTTACGTATATTTCAGATTTGAAAGTTATCTGACTGTGGACCTGGAAGGCTAGGAGGATGTATTGTAACAGATCAAATCATGCTTCTCGTTCATATGATCTGGATATTGCACATATACCGATCTTCTTTTGCATGAGCTGGCTAACGGGCTTCTGCTGCACACTTAACCCATTACCAACCTTCGCGATTGGCACTAGTGAAACGAACAAATTTGCATTCGCTTGGTTCTGTGATAGGGGACGTAAGATACAGATTTTCACGTGGCCACAGTCTGTCGTAATTTGGCTTTCTGGTATATAAAGTTGACATCTAGGAAAAGCATCTCCCGACTAATAAAAAAGAAAGGCAATTGGACGTCCAGACGAATTGTATAAAATGTACAGTACTAGCTAAGTAAACCAAAGTGGGTGCGCCTAACAGTGGCTTTTTTAGACTTACAAGAAGAAAACGTAACAAGAGTTAAAGGTTCAGAAAAGACCTCCTTCCATTTTCTAGAAGATAAATTCGATGCCTGTATACATGTACATATCGTCACAGTGATTTATTTCTCATCTTAAGACCTTTGATCTTGCTTGGTTATCATGGCCATGAACTCCGGTCCACGCATATCCACACGGGTACTCTGCGGGGAGTCCTCTTCAAGGGAACAGTCCATAGAGGCCAGGACAACCTCTCTCTCTCTCTCTCTCTCACCTCTCTCTTTCTCTTTATCTGCCTGTGTCATTCAGCTTCGTGCTTTGCCCTACGATAGATACCATGTAGATATCTTTCTATCGCCTCCTTTATCTTCTTCTATACCTTCCCCTCTCTCTCTCTCCCTTTGTCTGTACGGCCTCCTTTGTTTCTCTGTGTATATATATCTATATGCATATATGTAGTGTGTGCATCGTACCTGTCGCCACTACGCTTGGCCAGCAGCACACACCGAGACGAGAAATGTCTGGCGATTCTAACGCGCGAGAACGTCCGTATGCTTATCTTTCGTTCTTAGAAGCTCGGGTGGTAGTTCGCCCGAGAGCTGCCGTAATAGGGGTCATGGCTCGTGTACGCATAGACGAGGTCGCCCATCACCGTGATGATGCCGATCAGCTCAATGATGAGGTAGCCAGCCAGCAGGCCGATGAGCGCCGTTCCAGCTCCCAGAAAGCAGATCAGCGCGGGCACGTTTACGAGGTCAAAGCCTTTCGGTCGCAGAAACGACTGCGGCGATAGGGGCGGCATAAACGGGGGCGGCGGTGGCGGTGGTGGCGCCACGGGCACGGGCGCCCCAACGCCCAGGCCCTGCGAAAGCCTCGAGGGACCGAGCGACATTGAACTTTGTGCGTAACTACAGACACTACAGGCTCACACTACAGGCCGCAACACGCTCACTTCGTTGTTTGTGCGGATTGATGGCTTGCTGGCGGAAGTGAATCGCTTCGCAGGGCGGCCAGTTGACTTATACCTTATACCGATTTTGAGCAGCGTGATCCATTGCAGCCGCAATTTTCCCGCCGCTTGGCACAGCGTCGCGAGTCGTACGCGGCAAGCGGCCGGACAACCTAGGACGACTAATTAAGGCTATAGCACGCATGCGTTCTGCCCGCTCGACGAATTAAAGGTGAGGCTGAGTAAGGCCGCAAAGCATAGGCGTTGTTCGTGCATATCCGCCTCTGGCAACTCGAGCAGAGGACAAACAGGACGATGATTGTAATACGCGTGTCGTCCAGCAGCAGCAGCAGCAGCAGCATACAAATCGCCTCCACCGCCGAGGTTTCCACCACGACCACCTGGCGATATGTCAAACGCGAGATGCCACCTACCAATACGAATTTTTCTGGGTCTAGTCCGAAGACTTGGCGTTAAATGGCATTTTATTGGGACCGGAGGAGACACATAGGTGCGCGGGTTCGAGCCCCACCGTTGCACATTTGTATTTATGGGGCATGTCCGTCTGTGAAGCAATGGGCAAAGCAGTTTTATGGGCGTTAAATCTTCGCTGAAAGTCAGCCCCAAAAGAATTTTTTTTAGTTACCGGTGGCTCGCAGCACTTCCCTGCTAAGGAACGGAGGAGGGGGTGGGAGGAGGAGGAAGACATTACTGGCTTTAGCTAGGGGGTTGAAGAGCCCCACTGCTTGTAGTCGAACACAATCCTGCCGTGGTGACTTTGTGTCACTGTGTCCTATAAAGATATAAAATGCACTTTTTCGGTGAGCGATTTATTGACGGATAGCTTGTGTGTTGTGTGTCCAGTTTTCGATTGCATCTTCCTTAAAATGGTTCTGCGTTTATTCAGACATACACCCCTTCATATGTGTGCTCCTCGTTTAGTGTTAGTCGTTTTTCGCAATGCATATGGATACGTATGTAAATGTTTTCACCCTAAAGGTTCTTAAATTTACTTAGCCTTACTGAACTACGATGCAGTGCCAATTAGTGTGGTGTGATATAGTGTTACTTATATGATAAAGTTCGCAGGGCTCGGAATTGTTGGTGAAGCAACGGCGGAAATACAGGGTTTAGGGACGGCAATAATAAAAGTGTGTCGGTAATTATTTCTAGTTTAATTTATACGGGCAACTGTAAGAAAAGCGTTAAAAAGGAAAAACTATTTATCTTGGAGGGACATTCAACGGGTTGCAGACTAGTCCTGTATTGGCCTGTTAAGTGGCGAAATCGATCACACAATATCACAGAACTACGGGAAACACTTAGTATATATACAATCATTGCATATGTGTTTAAGCAGAAACGAAACATTACTGGAGGTCACTTCAATTTGCAGCGGTTAAAATGTGCAGCATAGACACATGCCATAATGAACACCTGTATATATTTTAACATGCAACTGTTTGCATCAATAATAATTCCAAAATATCACTTACATTTATTGGCATATACTCTAGTTAACAACGTCTGTATCGATCACTGGCGTCTCAGTCGCATTCGTGATGAGATATCTTAGCCAGTGTTGACATTCGAATATTTGACCTGACGGAAGATGAAATCGGGACTGGCGCGTTTTCGTCGCCTTTAAGAAGGCGGCGTCCGTCTTAATTAAATGTTCAACTTACGTTCGTATATCTTTTGCACAGTACTCTTGTATTTGCAGTCATCGGTTCATGCTTGTGATATGTCTCCAATTTTCTGGGCCAACCGTTTTTACAAGCCACGATGGCGACCCGGATCGCATAGAAGAAGTGATCAGCTGTCGGAACCGCCGTAAGGCGTTCATCTGGCATTTATTCAGCAAAATCAGTTTGGGATTTTATCCTGTTCTACTCGTCCACATGATGGGCCTAGCTTATAAATAGTAACCGCCACGGCGAAGTCGGCGGTCAACTGGTTAGACACTAGATAGGCTAAGAAACATATTGGGTATATTGTGTACAGTTTTCGGGCTGACCATCAGCCAAGATTTAACATCCACGGGACTGCTTTGCGCATTGCTTCATAGACGGACCCCCATAAACAAAAATGTGCAATGGTGGGGCTCGAACCCGCGCACCTATGTGTCTCCTCCGGTTGCGAGGCGCAGACTAAAAAGCAACTCGTACGGAGACTCTCGTCGCACCTATCGACTAAGTTAGCGATGCTTCATAATGTCGGTCCGTTCTTTCTTCAATTTAAATTTCTGTTTCCACAATATAACATGCCAGGTCATCGTTGCGAACCAGCATGTGGACTTTTTCCCCAGCAGAGTACATTATATTTTCCGTTGGCCAAACCGAGCGACAGTTTTCACACCTTGATGACTCGATAATATCGCGTTGAGCCTGTAAGCAGGTAGATCGGTCGCCACAATGTGGGTAGCATTGGATCGAAAGTCGCTAAGGGCACTGTCTCGGCTAGCACTTGTTACTATTATACCCGTTTTAGTCATTGGCTTTGTAGATTTTTGTGCAAATTGAATATCACCTGCACACGACCGGGCGCCTTATGCTACACTCGAAAACCCAACAAAGTTGAGCTCTCGTACTTCCGGCCCAGACTTCGAATCTATAATATGGTAAAATTGGTAATATGGTAAAATTATTGAGTTGCATACAAGCCACAATAGCACAACTCTAGGTGGGTGCCGAAAACAGTGGTGGTTAAAATAATGCTGGTGCTTGCTCATAAAATGTGCATGATATATGAGTGCAAAGAGGGTAAAACATCCGCGGTCACAGTACGAGACATGCGTCTGAGCTGCTAGAACTGTTAGAATATTGGTAATGTTTCTTAAAAGAAGAAATTCTGAAAACATGCACAGGGCATATAGTGGTTGTGAGTATACCTATCGATTAGTATACCGTGTAGTCAGTCTAAGAAACGTCAATGATACCACAGCAGGCAAAACGAGTGATGTTTGCCATTATGTCCTTCGATGACTGAGTGGTCTATATTTGATTGTCATACAAACATTTCGATCGCAAAGACCTCCAATAGTGCATCAAATTGCACGTGTAAACATTGATCTGGGATATACACAGGTCAACAGACATCTCTTCTCTCCTTTGATTCATTGCAAGCTATGCGCTTACTCCGAATGCCAGATGGATTGCCAGAAAATATGTGCGTAGTTGTGCATCAATTAGTGGCGTCTTCAGCATTAATTCGCAGACACTATTGCCGAAAATGTGGCCATGTAGCTGCTGATGGAGGATGTTTTATTGTTCTATCTACTGGTAGTGATAACAATAACACAGCGCAGAGCTGAGTATAAAATAGTCCTGCTAGGTCGGTGATTGCACTGCCCCACTGTAATGGTTATATATATATATATATATATATATATAATCTCAATTAGGATCCACTGCAAGAATCGGCGCAAAACAGTTGATACGAAATAGTTTATTTGTGGGTTTGCCTTAAGCAATACGAAGCGCTCCTTGACAACGGCCTCGCTTTCTTACCCATGATTTCTCGTTTACTCTCCAAGATCGTATAAGGCGATGTCATGATGTCAGTTATGACGCTAGCCTTTTGAGCCATAGGTAGCTGAGTTTATACGTATGTTGTTGTATATATATGTATATATATGTATATATATATATATATATATATATATATATATATATATATATATATATATATATAGTAAAACAAAACGGTTTAAAAAATAAAGACTACGTTCTCAATTATTAAGGACAGCGGAATACTTGCTAGTGTTATATGCAACATACTTTTTCTCAGAACAAACCAACGTCTGCATTAGGCGTGCGCACAATGCTGTATGAGGCAATTTAAGCCACTTTAAAAACTAGCCCGTTAGATACTGTATTTGCCGCGAACGTAAGCAGAGTAATCGTAGTATTGGCCGAGTGAACATATGGCAGAGGCACAAAAGGTATTTCAACGTACGTTATACGTCTCAATATTTGGCGACGCTTGGGTTAGAGTGATCATTGTATACCACAAGTTATTATTGTAAGACACTCTTAGTGGCTCAGAAAATCACCTTGACTCTTCTTGCAATTGCTTGACGGTACTCCTGATCGAAGGCTTGTTGTTAACCAATAACGACGGGCTAGCAGAAGTGACTTCACGTGCTCACCTTCGTTTATCGTCGAATCTGAATACGGTGTACATGACCGAGCCTATAATCTGGAGTATTTCAAGCTGTTGGAGGAAAGCCTTTTACCGTTTTGTTACTAGTGGTGGCCAACACTTCCTTGACCGTGGACATAGTTTAGTCTTTCGGCCTTTCACCATGTTGCACAGACTCTTAAAGGTAGTTAAGCGCTTAATAAACGTTTGCGTGAAACAAAACCTCATACAGAGAAGGACCTTCAAGAGGGCCAAGACAAACTTCCACACTCCACAGAGAGCCAGACCTCTCTACATGCGGTGTAACATAAAACCCGTTAGAGATTTTTATTTCAATCAAGAGGGAGATATGCTTACATTCATTCCCGTGGCAGCAGTACGACCTGCTCACTCTGTGTGTTCAGCGCGGCTAAATTAGGCCAAAAAGGTCTTTGGTGCTCAAAGGACTATTAGAACCTAACACATGCACTACATATTTATTTTTTTTGCATATGCCTGCAATACGCCAGGCTATTAAGCTAGGTAGTGCACAGGCTCTGCCTGCACAGCCACTTTGACATTCTCAGTTAGCCTAAGTTTATAACCACTACTAATCGGAGCAAACCCAGCAATTCATTTATTGGCCGAAACAATCGTAGGAACGTACAATCTCTGTAGGAACGACATGGAGTAGCCACTTCTCCTCAAAAAACCTAGCAATATGAGCAAACAGCCTGTGGGAAAACACGATGAAGTACTGCTATGTTGTGTGTTGAGCAGTTGAATGCAGTACATACACAAATGTAATTAATTTTAATTAGTTTGTTTATTTAATAATTTACTTGATAAATTAATGTAAATGGTTGTCGGTCAGCTAGTCCCTGATGGCACTCAAACACATTTAAAAACTGTTCGTCAAAATTACACTTAAACGATTTTGCAGTAACAATATAACTGGCTATTGGCATCACTGACGTGTAGGGTGGCAGTGTGTTCATTGTTCTTTCATTGCTATCTTATCCGCAGAGTAAAGATCCCCAGCGAAGTACTGCATCAACTGAAAGTTTGTACTTTTGTGTTAAACTGTATTTACACTCTGCAGCGAGCTGCCGGCAAAGTTGGAGAAAGGCAACACTTTCCATGACTTCCTTTTGTGATGCCGCTATTGTGCTACTGCGGCTAAGTGTTAACAATGATAGTATGGCGTTTTCACACTTTTGTGTTTTTGATTTTTACTGCAACGGCACCTGTAATCGCCGCTTTAAATATACATTCTGTCAATTTACATACGTAGTATGATGCATACAAAATAATATAAATAAACATGGTGATTGATAATAGTAATAATAATAATAATAATAATAATACGGCAGCACTCATCGATGATATGGGTGATCCCCGAAAACGCCACTGTCTGTCTGAGTATGTATATATATATGTATATATGTGAATATACGATTGGTCCTCTCCCATCCTCCCTGCGTGACCATCCGCAATGGCGGCGAGCTAACTAGAGTTTGGTATTTCGGTCGATCTCGATGACCTGTATGGCTTTGTTGCCTTCAGCCTCGGCCGCCTTGGACTGGGCCGCCCGTTCGGCTTGGCGGGCCGCAGCCTTTTCCTCGAGCGAACTCAGCGAGCCGAACACGAGACTGTCGAACTGCGTCGTTGGCGCCTCGACCAGCAAGTGCAGAACGTAGGACAGCATCACGCTGAATGCATAGTTGCCGATGCACGAACGTACCTGAAACGCCGGATGCGGGCTCAAGTTAACAGCTATATATATATATATATATATATATATATATATATATATATATATATATAAACAAGTCATATACAGACAGATGAGAATTGTATATATATATATATATATAAACAAGTCATATACAGACAAATGAAAATTGGCGATGGGCTCCAAATCAAGTTTGGCAACTATGTATGGAAGGGAAAAGCGGGAAAAAGGCGGGATAGAATGGGTATACGATAATTCAAGAGCAAGTGGGCTATTGGCAGACGCCAGGGCAGGGATGTTGGATACAAGGATACATAGAGCTAAATATAAGGAGGGGCAAAGTACAGAATGTCGAGCATGTGGGCTAGAGAATGAGTCAATCGAACATATTATTAAAGAATGTATTTAGCATTAGGGGGGAGCAGAGATATAGAGCTAGCGGAGGCCCTAGCTCTAGGACCAAATGTTAGAAATGACCTGGTTACAAAGAAGAGGTTGTCACAATGGAAAGCAAATACTCAGTAGCTATTGAAGTAGACATGGATTATATGGATGCGTAGGTAATATATATACTGCCGCTCTAAGCGCCCCTGATATAAAAGGGTGACATGTGTATTTAGGTATACATGCCAAGCGAACAATAAATCAATCAATATATATATATATATATATATATATATATATATATATATATATATATACATACATACATATACGTATATATATATATATATATATACCCTAACGCACTGCATGAGCATCGCTGTGATAATTCACAGTAACGTTATTCCTATACAAATCGTGAGCGTACTTTTACTAGTACGGGTATAGGTCACTTTATTTCGCACAATCCAGTTGACTCCCAACGAATGCCAAGTGGTCTAGACAACAATAATTCCCGTGCACACGTTTCCAGGAGACAATTGTCGCTCAACTGACTTTAATGAAAACTAGTTTTAATTGCGAATAGGTCTCGGCGCAGTGCAAACTCTATTGCAATTATTGTTGTGCGAACCCTATTGCGATTGACGGTTGTTTTTAATGCCCTCATGACCATGGATATGAGAGTCGAGCAGTATGCTCAGCAACGACTGTGGTGCAGCATTAAGACGAAACAGCGGGTAGGCCCGGACTGCCATGGGATTTGTGCAAACACTTTCGAAGAGAAACTCTTACTAAGGCGCTAAGATAACAATCATCTCAATAATACTCACCATTGTCAGATGGGTCATCTGGACAGGAACGTTGTTCACGCCTAGGAAGTACGTCATCAGTGGCACGTGAACGAGGTACGTGCCGAATGACAATCGACCAAGCACGAGCATCGGACGGCACGACAGAAATTCCGAGAGCCATCCTGAAACGATAGTTTTTACACGCGAAGCCTACCATTCGTTAGTCATCATAGCTTTTAGTCATGCAGACAACAGACACCGCACGCGAACGCCTGGAAACTTTTGTGGCCGACAATGCTGACGGTCCACAAATGTATATTTTCATCTGGAATATGAAAACCCCATAGCATGGGCTGTGACGTGTCTGAGGTTCAAGTAGGGCAAACACATATGGGTCTGTTGGGCCTACCTAACAGATTAGCCATATGAAACGGACCGTACTGATGAGCTACAGGAGCCAGTAAAGGTAATAGCATAAAATCTGCATATCTAGGTTGCATTGTTGTCATAAGCACACGGTATGGGCAAATAGTGCCGACAGGTTAGCGTAGGGGATCACAGGAAATTTGCTTTTTTGATAGCAGGATGGGTGCCACTGACTAAAGGACTCAGGAGAGGCAAAAACTCTTTCTTACGTAAGTTGTTTGTAGCCATAAGGAACATCAGCCAACAGCAAGCCGTCGACCAGATAAGGCGGTGAACACTGGCATAGAGGATTTCGGTCCATCGCGGCAAATGAACGCCCAGATAAATTAGAAACGTAGCCTGCATCACGCAGAATATCACGCTGAAGCAAAACAAGGCCGAAGATCCCCGTATCATCTGTAAGGGTGCCACATACCAACCACGTTCAGTCATCAGACAAGGTTACGTCAACAACAGCATAACTACGGCAGATGTATAACTAGATATGAAACATAAATATATTTTACGATTGCCTGCTGAAAGCCAAATTGGCTTGTCGTCCGACCGTTACACAGGTAATCCTAGCGTATCCAAGGCAACATTTTGTGTCAAAGGTATCTCATGTTGTGACACTTGTATGCTAAACATTTGTGACACGTCCAACATAACACGCACGTATTAGTATTATAGGCAAAAATGCCACTTGGGCATTGCGGCGCTAGGCATTGTGATTTGACATAATGGCGATACTGAGACTTCCCGGACTTTAGCTTTGTTGAGCATTCGACAGGTTAACCAAAACGAAGCAACGCAAGTTTTCCACTGACGTCTTTCCATCACTGAACTACATCAACGATAATGACAAATAAATAATTATATTTTAACGAAATGATAATGACAGATTAATAAAATATTTGTCTCCATTATGTTTAGTAATTAGTACCCTTCCGCTGTACATAGGAGTCCAGCATAAATTCCTGCTAACACGAATATCTTAATGGTAATAATTGATGTAATTAAGGCTATGTAAACTAAGGTAAAAACGAGCGTAGGGAAAATATGATAAACCTCTCACCGGAGACAATCGGATTGTACGGGCACGTGTGTACAGTACGCCGGTCAGCATGCCTACGACGAAAGCAGCGACGTGCGTAGTACTCTTGACGTATACCTTGTTCAGGTACTCGATGAATTTCCTGTAAATTTAAGATGGGGTATGCGCAAAGTGTTGTTACTTTTCAAACTTTTCTTCGATCCTTGGATACTTATATTACATTTATAACTCTCAAAAAACATGCGCCGTTAAATAAAAAATATTTATCTATCGAGTTAAGTCAAAAAATATTTATCTATTAATCATATGTTTTGCAACAAATTGTAGCTGTTCTGCTACAAATCGGCAGTTCGTTTTGAAAACTAACCCAAAATTGGAATCAAATATGGCTGCTGGTGGAAGTTCGTTGTGATCTGTCTGCTTGGCGATCCAAATAACGCTGAGCAATGTTGTCAAGCCCATTAAGACGTACGAAAATTGAGGTCGCCTGCAATGTTGACGTTGAAAGTTGTTTGCATCGTTAAATTGATAAGCACAATAATAAAACTGGATAATTGAGTTAAGTAAAAGCCGCAACTATATATATATATATACATATATACATATATATTTATATTTATGTGAATATATATATCTATATAGGTGTTCATTTGACGCTAACATCCTCATATTCAGGCATACCTTGAAGTGAGCTACCCTGAAGATTCTTATTAAATTAAAGGAACATAATAAGTGTGTTAGGTTGTTTAAGTGCGAATATCACCTAACGGCGCTTCTATAGGGGGTCCCACTTATGCTGTAAGCAAGACTGGCAACGAGTTAGGATGGATAGTAGGCGTATAGTCTAAGACCGTGAACGTTGAGATGCAAGTTAAAAGGGTACTCTCATGCACACGGATTGATCTAGTTCTAGCCCTACTGCTCATTGATATTTCGTATGTTCCCACTCAATTTTTGTCAACTGGCAATTAGACCAAAATACAAGTTAGTCTTGAGGTATTAGGACATTTGTGGTTATCGCCTTCATACAGGTGAGTTTCGAGTTAGAGATCGAGTGAAGCAATCTTTCTTACAGCTAGCCGATTTGGTTTAAAGTAGACTTCAAGCTAATACAAATAAGCCGAAAACAAAGTCGAAGCCAAATAGAACACCATGTTAACAAACCATATGTCGAATTGTACCTGAGCATGGCTAATGCGAGGAGAGTCATCACGATGAAGATCTGCATGTCTACTGACAAAAACCAGTAGTGGTACCAGCACTGAAAGTCATGGCAAAGTAAGCAAAATGTAAGTAAACAGCCTGATAAAAGAATTAAGGCGGAAACTAAGAGCAATAAGTAAGGCCTATGTTTGCAACATTAGTAACTGTTCAAACAGCAATTCGAGCACTAGCAAGTGTACCAATCAAAACAGCAAAGATAACATTGTTTACAGCGTTAACACTAATGGTTGAAGCCACAATACAAACACTATGAGTTAAATATTAAATATAAAAAAAATATATATATATATATATATATTTAATTATATTAAACGCAAAGTAAGATAAGGACAGACAATAAAATATACTCATATCTGATTTTGACGGAAACCTTATTTAGTAGATTCCGGACATACTTCTCAGCTACTCAAACACCACCAGCGCATTATGCAAAAAAAATATTTATATATATATATATATATATATATATATATATATATATATATATATATAAGAGATTCAAGATCTAAATATACGCCACAAGCTGTCGCTTGATGTACAACGAGGAATGCAGCATTTGGGGTTAGGCAACACGTTCGCCACGGAACAATTTATATTCAAAGTATAATTATTAACTAATTTATTATCACTACGGATGAAAAATATCCCGTTAAAGCCGATGCAATACGTTTCTCACAATTGTAAGTTTAAATACTAAGAAAAAAAAAAATATATATATATATATATATATATATATATATATATATTTGTTTAATACCATATCATGGATTTCGACAAAGTTGTTCGTGTATGTAAGGGCCCGCCACCAGTTAGAGCTGCAGCTCTCGGTGAACATGCGAAAGAAGTTGTCGCTGAGCGGGCCATATGTCCACGCCGGCAGGACACTGGCGAATAAGACCACGGCCGCTGCGGGTATTGTCAGCCGAATGTAGCGTCGCACGATCGCCATCACGTAGATGAGTCCTGGATTCTGGCTCATGACCGCCGGCGAAGAAAGGAGGCCGTGCGTCAAAAGGAAGCCACTATCAATAGGCACCACAGAAAATAATTAACTTTTTTAGCAGAGGTAATTGAAAACGCGTTACACGTCACGTCATCGGGCATATCATTGATTGTCAGTTAGATGTCGGATATAAAACAAATAATATCCCCGCCTAGCTTGCTGGATACTGCATTTTTGTGTTTGTTTAAAAAAGCGAGGATGTTTGCTCGCACATTAGCACTGGCTCTTCCTTAACTTTGGTCTACTTGCACTTTCGTATTAATTCGATATATATATATATATATATATATATATATATATATATATATATATATATATATATATATATATATGTATATATATATATATATATATATATATATATATATGTATATATATATATATATATATATATATATATATGTTCAAGGTCTTCGGGAATTGGTGCAGCAAGCAAGGAAAGCATACGTCGTCACTTCCTCCCAAAAATGTTCAGAGGCGCTGGAACCCGGACGACGAACTGAATGGCACAGTGGAGGACTTGTTCTTGTTAGGAATTCTAAGTACAGGAAATCTTTCGCCTCGTGAAACGGTGAAATAGTTGTGCTCAGGTCCCCGGTAATCACTTTTGAATAAGTGCTTCAATTATAGCCATGGCTCTGTTTCGTACATTTTCGTTTAAACCCACTATATATATTCGTCAAAGCGATGTACGTACCTGATGCAGAAAAATGTCGACACGCTAAGGAATCCTCCAGTTGTGGCTATTTGGGCAAAAACAGTCGCCATAAGATCCGATGCTTCTTTCAGGGTATCTGAAATGTTTTTAACATTGTTTTCAAAGGGCTCCGTCAAAGTATTCTTCTGTATCCTGAAAATAGCTGCCCGTACCTTTGTTCTGGGAAAGTAAACTTACTATAGATATCTACGGGAACGTTGCAGTAACCATATATATATATATATATATATATATATATCAGCAAAGCGTGACATAGTATCTTCGACTGGCGCATATGTCTCGCTGAAGATAGCTGTTTGAAGCACTTGATATGATAGTAAAATAGTTTGCTATATAATTGACTAATTTGTTCGTTGCGAGACACAGCGTATTTATGGAAACGTTGTAATGCAATGCTTACAAAAGGCGTATGGGTCAACCATGAAGTAAGTGTGGCCAAGTACCACCCATAGCGAGAGCAGAACCTTGAATCCGTTGAAGAACGCCAACGACCGTCGTTTTTCTTTGACTGGCGCCAACAGATACTTCGTATTTACAATCGCGGAAAACATGCATTGGGGAGAGCCTGTAGAATTACAAAATTTGTCACACAATGAACACATCAGGGAAGACAACGACAAATTAAAGTCTCTATTGGTCACTAAACAAATTAAGCAGACTACATGACACGTGATAGTTGAAATTGATAAGTATGACAGTAATGAGTATTGCGCATCTACAGTTGTACACAGTCAAGGCAGCATGGAGTCCCCATTGCAAAATTGGACGGCTGAGGAGCAGCGAGGTGTTATCAGATTTCTGATTGAGAAAAAGGTGTTCAACCGACCGATATTTATTGCCGGATGTTGGTCGTATACGGGGGAGAATGTGTGTTCGCCAAAACAGTGAAAAATTGGAGTGCCCGTTTTTGTAAAGGTCGGCACACTGCTGCAGTAATGACCCGACACCAACCCGGGCAAGCGCTGTAAACACGGTCAAACTCGTCGACAAGGTAAAAAGCCTCGTGAGAAGTGATCGGCCTGTCAGAATGCGAAGTTGGCAGTGATGGTTGGAGTCAGCGTTGTAACAGTGTGGACATTTATACACGACAGGTTGGAAGGGGTGCGCCTTTTAAGCGGATAGTTACCGGTGACGAGAGTATGTGTCATTACTTTGAGCCAGAGACAAAACTAGAGATAGCATGCAATGGAAGCATGCGTCGTCACCGTCCTCTAAACTCCAAAGCTGTGCCCTCAGCAGGTGGTCTTAGGATGGTTACTGTCTTTAACGGCGTCCGAAGTGCAATACTCATCGAATTTCTCGATCACGGAACACATTAACAGTGACGTGTACTGTGAGACAGTTTGTAGCCTACGCAACTCCATCAAGAGCAATCGGCCTGGGCTGCTCACGAAGGGAATAATTCCACCAGTCTCCAAGGGTTCGCAAAGTGCATCAGTCTCCAAGGGTTCGCAAAGTGCACTGGCCAAGATCAAGTGGGAACGACTTGAGCATCCACCAACAACCCGAACATGCTGCCCAGCGACTTTAATTAGTTTGGTTCGCCAAGAAATCTCAAAGGGAGGCGCATCGACTCTAAAGACAGACTGGATGATATAGCAGAGAACAGACTGGGACAGGAATTCTGGGAACGGGGACTTTTTGGCTCGTGAAACAGTAGGATAGTTGTGCTTAGGCTTTTGAATTTAGACTTTAGCTAAACCCATAGTTTCGTACCTTTAGCTTTGAACATTCCTAGCATACATTCTACTAATTAGTCACCTAATAAAGTCTATTTTATCCGTAATGTCTGTTTAATGTAAATTTAAATGTTTAACCGTAATGTCTGTCTATGAGCTAGCTATTCGAGCTAGCCGATTTTAGTTATTCATACTCTGTAATATATTTTATAGCCTCATCTAAGGCTGCTCGGTTAGGCGCAGATCTTCACATGGCCATTAAAATACATATGTCGAGTGTTCTGTTAGCACTAAGTTTAGCTGCGATTGTGGCATATCGAAAAAAAACTACTACACGTAAAAAGTGTAAATACAGTCAGCTATAACCGCAATACACAATTTGATAGGATGTTTTAATAGTGCTGCACTAGACACGAAATACAGTGTTGCGTTAACGAGGTGGTATACCTGGTTTGACCCATCCTTTACTCTCAGCAAACGTTGAGATTGCAACCAGAAGTGCCAGCAACGTGAACGAAGTTCTGAAAGGAGAAAACAAATAAAAATATTACATGCTTCTAAGGTAGCTTAATAACAATTATTGCTTTCTTTATCATTATTGCTATTTATGTCATCGTCAGTATATTCTGCGTACATGACATTACATATAATTAGGAAAAATATAAGGTTACCGCGCATTCATTAGCTACAGATCGTACGCGCGCAAAGTTAATGCCAAAAGGCTTCAGATTTATTTCGAATGTGAAACAATTACTCCGCCACCAAAGCAGGTCACTTAAGAAATAAGTATTAATTTTATATATTTTTATTACTCGTTATTAGGTGTCCGCGCAGTATTACCGCGAGTGTATTTAATTATTTAGGCATGCCCTTCACGCTATTCAAGGTACGGGCATACACCAAATGTTTTGAAAATTGTTTACACAAACATAAAATGTATAGAGATATGTTACTTTTTAGCATCTGCCCAATAAATCAGTTTGTGAAATATGTGGCTCACTTGATGAAAAATAGCATACTTAAGTCGTCTAAATTTCAAATTGCTTACGCGATTAGTAGAGGCCTAACAATTGTCGTAATGCCACGATATACAAATAATCCACAAATATTCCTACTGTGGAATTGCACGCTAGTGCTATAAGCGTAATATTAAGCATTTAATATGCAAACCTATTATTTAAATATATCGACCTAAGCAGGTTCATATACCTCTGAACTGTATGCATGCTCGTGTGTATAGTATTTTAATTATCAAATATGTGTATAGTATTGGATTAACATGATGTAAGGACAAATCGCAATGAGTTGTAACATGAAAAACGTACGTGGCGACGTAGAAGCTAGCACTCCGCTTGTTTTCATCTTCCAGCGTGCGACATCCAGTAATGCTGACATCCAAATCGTATTTGGCCACAACTGAAATACATCAAGTGTACAAACTACGGGGTACTATGCTGTGGCACCTTGAGATTACTATATAGGCCTTGGTACTTGTATATATATTTATACATACATACAGGCAGATAACAGTAGTAGACAACAGACAACAAGGGTAACACAACAAGGGTACCGTCTTTAGGGGCAGAATAAAGCAGCGTCCACTGATACAGTTGTACAATTTGCGGTCATTGGCGCATTACTGACGTAAAAAATATATCAAACGAGTTCGGTGCAGAGCGCAATAGGAAGTGCCCTAGCTCCAAACCACTCAGAGCATTTTACGCGGGCTACACAGGGGGCAAAATGTAACACCGTCTGAAATTGTTTTTTTAGTGAGATACAGATAGCGACTAGTTCTTGTCGGCAAATCAAACGACACCCATAAGTCCTCGTACAGTGGTAGCACCTGAAAGCCGCCTCGACCGGTTTCGAGCATGGGCATATATATATATATATATATATATATATATATATTCAAGTAGGGGTCTCCCTCTTTTCACCTCTGGACATGCCCGATAATGCCATGCTGTCACAGACAGGCCTTCAGAAGCGTGATCCACTGGAATTACGCGGTAGTGCAGACTACCGCGTAGTGGTCTGACCTAAACTTTTCGGGCTGATTTTCAGCCAAGATTTAACGTCTACGGGACTGATTCTCGCATTGCTTCACAGACGGACCCCATAAATACAAATGCGCAACGGTGGGGCTCGCACCTGCGCACCTATGTGTCTTCCTCCATCGCGAGGCGCAGACGAATGCACCACGCCACCGGGCTCGACGGGCAGGGCTAACTTGGAGCTGCTGGTGTTGTCAAACGGCATTGCAAAGGCACTAGACAGCCGCAAATACAGCATTGCCTGAAGCTCCCCACAGGCAGCCTACTCAAATGAGGGGCCCACTTCGGCCAGTTTATTTTAAGATCTTACTTTTCAGCCACAAGATTGACTTTCTTGCTCAGGGGACGCAACTGATCCCCTTTGAGCGTGGCCACATGCTTGCTTAGGAAATAAGGAATGGGGAATAATTAGCCCCTTTGATGATCGGTGCAGGAGCGGACCGAGCAGGTTAACTTTGCCTGAACTTTTCGCTAACTTTGCCTGTTTGCGTTCTGGACACGGGCCGAGTCAGCAGATGGGTAGGAGCCTTAATCATTCGATGAGAGACTCGACACTGTCCGATTTCTTGTGTCAGAGGCTGTCGCTCGATATTCAACGACTACACAACCCTCCAGACAGAAAAATCCGTGGCATTGAGACCTGGGTTTCGCGGCGGCCGCTTCGGCTTGTACAAAGTGTCAGGAAAGTGTTCCTTGGATCACTTTCGCACGGTTCTGCTTGTGTGGGCAGGTGTCGCGTCCTGTTGGAACACTCCTGATACGTCCTTAAGGTGGTTCTGTGCTCAAGAAGTACAATGGCTGCTAAACCAATCCGAAAACAATTTGGCCATCCTGTTTTGCGGTGGGTCGACGGAGTTATGCCGGTTGCCGATATTGTTGGTCCATACCATAGTTGTGGCCTCTCTTCCTTCTAAGCAAACTCTCCGCAATGGGACAAACTTGCGGTCAATACTCGGTATAGTTTTAAGGAGACTGTGAGTGAAAGTGTGTGAAAATTAAGGGTGGATTATTTCAATGATATATATATATATATATATATATATATATATCATAACAATATGTACGTAGTATACGGTAGTAGAACCCGGCAAAAAATATTTTTTCCCATTGGGAGGAGGGGTGGAAACGTCTTATTCAGAAGTGAGCATGTAATTTATAAAAGTATTTCTCCCGCCTTTTTCTCCTAACATAGTTGTGCAAAATCTACGTTTGCCGGAGAACCAGTCAACGCACGAAGAAACCGATCATACCGGCGCCTAGTTATTCGGCAACAACGTCACGCAGCGCCATCACTTTGATGCGAAAATGATAGGCGTTTAATTTGCTATTGCCTGATGAATAGTCTTTTAGGCGTACATTTCTGGTTGTAATGGCACAATTTTACGGTGTTGCACGTCAAAGCGTTAACGTTAAACATAACAGCATTTCGACTTTTTATGACTTTTTATAATCTGGCTGTTTACCTTTTGCTACGCAAACTAGCAAAGTGTCTTTCATTACGCCGAATTTGGTTCTCCCACAAACGTAGATTTTGCACAACTATGTGTGGAAAAAAGCTAAATAACTAATTCTACAGATTTCACTCCTAAGCAAGACGTTTCAGCCTCCTCCTCTCATTGTGAACAATTATTTTCTGGCTGAGTTCTACCAAACCTTAAAATACGTATATATTGTTATGATACACCCTGTATATATATATATATATATATATATATATATATATATATATATATATATATATATATATATATCCAAGTCATGTAACAAATGTTTTAACTATGTTAGTATCCATTATTATTATTATTATTATTATTATTAAAATGAGCTTTCAAATATGTAGTTTTAATTATGACTCACTCTTTATATGCACATATATACACTTAACAATAGTTTGTAACGCTATTTTGTTAGATATATCTTTCACACGTGCGTGTTCAGTAAGACAAAAAGTATACCCTTTAGGCAAAGTTTTTTGCAAGCGGCATATTGCAGTGTGTACAGTATTTTTATTCCAAATATATATGGCTACTCACCAACACATTTCGACATAGTTGAGGCACGCATGCTATTTGTGTTGTGTTTATGATTTGTGATACATTATGATTGACTAATTTTATGGTTGTTCATGACTGAGAGTTAACCATTTATTTTCTTTTTTTTATATCATTATCTATATATTTTTTAATAAGAACTAAAGCATTGCACTATGCAGTTCCTATCATAAACCACGTTTTGAATCTTGAATCTTAATATATTAGACGATGCTTAAAGCGAATATAAACTATTTTCCAATATATCTCTCCGCTCACAGGAGCGTGTATACGAAAATCTGAAAATAAATGTTTAGGTCTATGCTTCTATAAATGTTTAGGTCTATGTTTAGGTATGCGTTAGGTATCTTAATGCTACGTCAATCGGGTTTATGGGGTTAATGAAGTTGCATAAGGTATCCATACACATGGCTTGGAGTTTTAAGCACGTATATAACATAAAACCACATTCGTTATCATATAAAAGGGGTGTGGTATATATATATATATATATATATATATATATATATATATATATATATATATATATATATATATATATATATATATATATATATATATAAAGGCGAGCACTGCCGAGTGTGCAAACGTATTGTAAATGATTAATAAATCATCACAATATTTTCTATATATATATATATACACATATATTTTAGTACATACCGTGTGCAAGAAGGTCGGACAACTCATCGCCAGTGCATGTCGATGGAATGCACACGCCCAGTCGCATTCTCACCCTGAAGAACTGGGATTCAAGAACCGGCGGCGGTTTCGTGTCTGGCTAAAAGACGGTCGCGGATGGTACACACAAACGAAATGCGCTGCAGCTAGAGAATTCTGTTGGTTTTTTTATGTGAAGCAAAAGACTATATATATATATATATATATATATATATATGCACAACGACATTCATATTTATAACAATGAGCCTAAAGCGTTAAACTTCCCCTTCTGGATTATGTCTTAGAGACCGGCAAATAGGTACCTTCTCTACGTCTAAATAGCATAGCTGGACTGCAGTGAACGATTCGGTTAATTAGCTTTTTTGTCAGCGGTTAATGAAAATGGCGTTAACGGGCAACGTACCCTCAAGTCTCCGTTTTCAATGGTCAGATTTAGTGCAAATTCTGTGAGTTCCGGTGGTGGAGTCACAAACAGAGAACAAAATTGTCCGTGAAATGCCGGCGGTCCAAAAGGTTCCACAGGTGGACTCTTCGAGTGGACGCACTGTCCATAGTGACCCATATCACCCATTCCGATGTAAAGAAGGGCCCTGGGTGCAAATCCATTACTCGTCAGAACTGTAATAGAATAAACATTTAAAGTAATGGTGCGTTAGACTATGTAACACAAATGTAATGCAAGCATCTTTGCACACAAATATCTATATGTATATGTAGTCATATGTCTGTCTTTTTTTTAGATAGGATTAAAAAAAAATCGGGACTCCTGCTTTTTATCTGGAGGGCCTTAGTTCGTTTACATCTGCTCGTCAGCTTCGTCCGGCGATCTTTCATTTCTCAGTTGCTGAGGCGAACATGTTTCCTTGTGGTAAAGTCCCACGGTATTAATCTAGCTAGGGCAAATGCTGTACTCAAATCCGAATCCTACGGACTAGGCAAAGCATGCGTGCTTCGCTTTCCAGAGCCGCTTTTCCCCCCACACTGGCGACGCATATTACATCGTGGTGTCCACCACGGAGGATAGCGATCCAATAATGCTATAGCTTGCTCCTCCCACATAGGGCATAAACGTACCAGCATCCTTAGAGCAAATTGTAGTTTGTTTCAAAACATACTATATAGAAAGCGTGAACGACACAAATCGAACTAGCATCAGACTCTTTCAGAACATCACCGGTTTTATTTTCAAGCTCTTTTTTGTTTGGTTATTACGGTCGTTGTCACATAGTCTTGGTATACTTTAGGCAAGCAATGGATAGTCAGCCGCTATAGTCTAAGGTACGTTGAGATACCATTGACGGCCAGTGCTTGTCTTAGAGTTTCCATCTCATTTTGGATTTCCACGAATCGTCCGTTCTGTTCCAGCTCACTTGCTAGCCGGTGGGCTATTCACTCGTCTTAAAAATATTCTCAATCATGCTTAACAAATACAGTGGCCGGTGTGACGTAGGTTCTCCCGACGGTTGACTTGATTTGTGTAGTAGCAAAACTCTGACTTGCTTCCAAGCTGTTGAGAAGCGTCTTTCTAGCAGAACCCTATCCGTCATCTTCTAAATCAGATATATCCTTTTCTGCATGCTACTTTTAATAGCCTCCTGTTACGTCTCTATCCACGTTGTTTTTTGCCAGTTGCACAAATAGTTTCATTCGTTTTTGGGTCACGTGACCTGTCACACAGTTAAAAAATACTTTCTGGACTGACTCTCAGCCAAGATTTAACGTCCATGGGACTGCTTTTCGCATTGCTTCATAGACGGACCCCCATAAATACAAATGTGCCACGGTGGTACTCAAACTCGCGCACCTATGTGTCTCCTCCGGTCGCGAGGCGCAGACGAATGCACCACGCCACCGGGCTCGACAACGGGGTCACGTGACCTGTCACACAGCTAGAGAGGTATATAGATGCTCTTTAATGGCCACCGGCTTCTCGTCACTTATATGCGTCGAAGTAAAACAGATCAGCTTGACTATTAGAAACATAATATCTGCCGCGATACAACTTCAAGTTCATCATGTTCAATCAAGTTCAAGAGCATCGGAATCTTCTTGCGTCAACTGGCTGTCACTCGAAATTCAAGCAGGAAACGCAGCATCTGCTTGAGGCACACGGTTAAACTACTGGGTTAGAATTTCCGTGACTACACGTTCACGCGGGGACAGTTGTTCACTTTAAGGTGTTTAAGGTGTAACATTACAAATCGCTATAAATAAACTCACTAATACAAACAAAACATTAGCAAATTAAACACAATTGTATAAATAAATGCTCTTGTTACCTCAGTTCATCATGTACAAAAGCTAATGCACTTATGGAAAAATGTAATACGCGAGGTTGTCGCACAAAGTTCCCCTACAACGCAGCACGCTTACTTAATTCAACAGAAAAGCCTAATAATGGCCGTGTGCAGTTCGTGTGCATGCGTCTTTTCTATGACGCGTCGGCCAGAACCTAGTTAAAGAGATTGGCCGTTGTCGTGACACTCAACGGTCTGCCACCAAGGCGAAGTGGTCATGTACGTTGTTCAACTTATAGAATAGCATGACTGTTTTTACCAGTTGCAGAAGAAGCAGTAGTAGTGGGGGTAGTGGTAGTGGTAGCCCGGTGGCGTGGTGGACTAAGTCTCCACCTCGCTACTAGAGGATACACATAGGTGCGCGGGTTTGAGCCCCACCGTTGCACATTTGTATTTATGGGGTTCCGTCTATGAAGCAATGTGAAAGACAGTTCCGTAGACGTTAAATCTTGGCTGAGGGTCAGCCCCCCGAAAACGTTACTTAGTGCTAGTACTAAAGCCACTTGTAGACGCAATAATAGCTCGACGACAATCGACTCACACTTGAGGGCCCACGCTTCCTTATTGCGGACGCCATTGAAGATCTTCATCAGGGCGCCCACGCAACCGCCGGCTACGTCGGCGCTGAACACCGCCTCCTGAGTAAGGGCGAACAGGCGACGCACCAAAGGCTTGCTCAGGTCTTCCAGGTCCGCCTCGAGGTCCTGCCATTTTGCGTGCACGGTCGGTTGGCAAACCAGTAGCAGCAGTAGGGTGTAAACGACGATTGAGACACCGGCGAACGTCCAATGTGCTGGCCTGCTTACTGTGCGCATCCTACGACAGAGCAGATTGCGCAGCTCGAAACGGCCGCGGCAAGTCAGACGCTGAGAGACGAGAATAACGGCGCCCGCCGATAGCGTACGAACGCGATCTAACGCCCGGATCGCCGGTCGGCGTGGGATCGCCGGTCAAGCCGTTGTCACGGTACAATGAGTTGCGATTCGGGCACGCACCCCAATGCCCGAAGCAGTCGCGCGCAGTCAGACGGCGTGTGTCAGTCCCGAAGCCGGACGCGTGGATTATTGGCACTCTCCGAGGGCTGGCGATCTCTCGGTACTCCGTGAGCTACGTCAGTCGAAGTTGTCGGCGAAAGTGACAGCACGCCGCGCGTCCCTCTGGATCTGCTGGAGGCCAACCAACCAACCAGCCAACGAGTTCAACGGTGGGAGAGAGCGTGAAGACCACTGGCGCCGTGGTCGCTCACGGCACCCGGCGCCTCGTCTCCCTTGCCGAGTCAGCTGGCCAGACAGATACATTTTCGGCGGTTTCGAACGACGGAGAGGCATGGAGAGCCGGTTTTGCCACCATGAATATGTGCAAAGAACATATATACACATATGCATGTATATATGTATATACATATGTACATGGGTGTATATACATATGCATATACACCCATGTATATATGTATATACGCATATACACATATGCATGTATATATGTATATACGTATATACACATATGCATGTATATATGTATATACATATATACATTTATGCATGTATACATATATGCATGTATATATATGCATATATATACATGTATACATATATGCATGTATATATATGCATATATACATGCATATATGTGTATATATATAAATATATATATTTGCTCGTGAAATTGAAAAATAGCTCTAATTGATTCCTTTATCGCTCACGACTAAAGCGTACTGTTATGCTTGCATTTTCCTAAAAATTAGTGAAATTATTGCGATATGGCGTGTAGTTCAGTTTGTGATTTGTTGCAAACGTTTGCTGATGGTAGGTTTAATTCTGTAGGTTGTGTATATATTTTCTTAATCTGGGCAGTCTTTATTTCTTACCTTCAGCGTGAACTTAAGTATTGTAAAATGCAGGTTCATTTATAAACAGCGTTGTGTATGTATATATATATATATATATATATACGTATGTTTATATTATTCTTGTAATTTGGCCAAGCAGCTGCAAGTGGGTTATTTACTAACTGAACCTTGTAATGCCATTAAACCGAAGTGCGTTTACGCCTGCACTTATCTCTTCCATTGCTACCGCCAAGCTTTGTTCATGGGTCGCTTGGTAACCTGCAATGAAAAATTGAGCCTTATAGGATAACGTAATGCAAGTACTCTGATTCGAGGACGCAAGCACCTCACCCAAGCAAAATGTCCACTCATCTAATGTTATGTTGCATTGTCGGCTCCATATCACTTAAGCTTTGTCACGTTAAACTTGTAGAAAGGAACCAGACGGGATCTCGACAGTCAACAACCCCATTAAGCTCATGAAAAAGTTACCCAAATACGTTCGCAACTCGTCAACGGGAAATATTTTACCTGGAATGGATTCTTATCAAGCACCTATTATATTATTTTGACCTTGCATCTTTGAGTATCACGTAGTCCAGTCTTTTCAAAACGCTTGGACTAAATCCGCTTGTTCTTCCAAGTTTGTGTTTTTATTCTTTAGGCAAAAATTAGTTCAATACAACAATATACAAGGTCTATCATAACCGTATGTATTTATTTTATGGGTTGGTAAGAAAATGCTTTTTACCAATGGAAGGAGTAGACGGAAATGTCTTGTTTAGAAGCGAGGATGATATTTATAAGTTGAGTTACTCTGTCTTTTTTCTTCTACATAGTTGTGCAAAAATTTGCGGGAGAACACATGAAGTCAACACATGAAGAAACTGATCATAGTGGCGTGTTCGGCGAAAAATTCTGCATATCTGAATGACACCCAACGCAAGCTAGCGAAAGACGATTAGCCGGGTTGAGGAAAAACATACAAAGTCGATATGTTGTTATGTCTTACGTTGAAGCTGTCATGTGCAGAACTGTGAAATGTTGACATTACGACGAAAAATGTACGTCCAAAAAAGACTATTCTCAGGCAATAGCAAATTTAATGCCCATCAGTTTTGTATCAAAGTAGTGGTGCTGCGTTACGTGGCTGCTGGGTAACTAAGCTTTTTCGACAGCCATGCAAAAGTGGCGCGATCTTCGCAAAAGAAATAAAAAACTTGCAATAATGCATTTTAATGTTGGCACATATGATCGGGACAGTTAGATAACTTGAGTAGTTTCCTCAGCGCCGAGAGGTTCTATTTCAAAGCTGCAGTTGTTAACAAGACATGACTTAATGATATCGATATCTCGGCTTATTCAAACGACGGCTTTCAACTTTTTACTCGCGTCAAACCGAATTGTAAATCAACTCGGAGGCGGTGATGAAATTTTGCGGCTGAGTTGTGCTGACCGCAAGCTGCACGTTTTTATGTTAGAAAACAAACGAACTTCGAAGGCTATGTATTTGGTTTCTACTCGAGCAGAGATATCCCCAAGAATATCCGCAAGAAAAACTCTGCTCAAAACATTGAACGATATTTAGACCCAGAGCTCTCCAGTTCCATTACTGACGCCAATGCCGAATCACCTGCTAACTTGCCGCCTTCAGATTGAATCTATGTCTCCTCGGGAGGAGTTCCGGTCCATTTTATTGGTCGTGTTACACGTCCACTATCTCGCAATTGTGTCGCACTATATTGCAGTTTGTAGCTGTTGCAGTTTTTCTGTTGTTTAATCAGCGGTTCGGGATACCTTACCTTTTTGAAACTATCTTACTGTTTTTGCCACCATCCTTGAGTACCGCTAAAAGGGTGATTTGCTTCAGGTTGCATCTCCCGTGCCATTTCGGGCGCCACGGCTAGAAATGGCTTATTTTCGAAGTTACTAGCCGGGTTACTACAGCATCCTGGCTGAGTGTGTTTGATGCAGACGACGTTGATTTTGCCCTCGAGGCTTTTCAAGACATTCTTCTTAACCTGTATGAAGAGTCTTTCCCGCTGCGCACTAAAACTCGCGGGAACAGCAAGCAACAAAAAGCTCACTTCTAATAAAATATTACCCGCCAGCTACCGTTGCTGCGTAAGGCTAGTTGATTACGTATCTAAACTAATAAAAAACTTGCTCCGTCAAGCTTTGAGCATCATTTGAATCATCATGGATGATCTGTCATCTTATCAAATTAGCTTCCGCCGCGGTCGAACTAAGGATTTAATCCTCGCCCACTTTTGGCAGTCTGTGATGAACTCAATAGAATCGACCAAAATATGTTTTGGGGTTTTTCTAGACCTTGTTGCGTCTTTCAGTTGCTTTAATCGCTCATTTCTCGTTTAGATATTTAAAAGCAATTGTTGTGAGTGTTGGCGTGTCAAGGAATACAGTTAAATGGTTCCACTCGTACGTAACCTCAATAATTCAGTTTGTGAGAGTTGAGTTCTCATGGAGATCCATAGATATAGTTGGGGGAGAACTTAGGCAAGCCGGTCGTTTCTGCTGATGACGCGACACTGCCTTTTTCTGCTGGACGCTTCCAAGGATGTTCCGAGTTACCTCATCTCCCCTCACAAGTGGAAACGGACATCAAAATTTCCAGCCATACGAACGCTATTGTATTCCGAGCTCCTCAACCAAAGCTTCACCTCAATAAAAGAAACTGTTCCTAGCGGGAAAAGAACTGGCTCAAGCAGAGCCCACAAAACGTGTCGGCATTATACTGCATGAACTGGCGTGCGCATTTATAATACACCAGACCTTATTATTATTATTATTATTATTATTATTATTATTATTATTATTATTATTATTATTATTATTATTATTATTATTATTTTTCACAGATGTTACGATGTGTATATGCATTCTTTTAAGCGTGTATCATATATATATATATATATATATATATATATGGAGATAACTACTATGAACAGATAATGAAATGTTTATAGGTAATACTAATTATTCAGCACAGGTTGGAAAATCTGGCGGCGTTCAACCATAGCAGGCTTATTGTCACTTTTGTTAGGATCATTGTAGAAATTGCGCTAACATAAGCAAGCCAGCTCCGTAATAAAATATATACATTCACATGTGTCCACTTCCAGGATAATCTCTTCTGTGATGTCCTCATAATACAACTATACGCTACGCTATCGCGACCCCCCCATTGTGTGGTATTTGGTGCAAACATTAATCACACACACACTACTGCAATGCAATACAATTCAGGATCCATTTCTCCCATTTTACGCTCCCGTAAGCTAATATACAAATTAGCTGTAAGAAATAAACATGTAAAGTAAACAATAAACAAGTAAGCTGGAGTAGTCGGAATGTCGAAACGACGTTTAAGATCTTCTTTGAATAGCGGCCTGCCACCTAGAAGGGGAACTAGTCTGTTTTATGTTGAGCGGTGCAGCCCTGTGACACCTTTGAGAAATGCTAGTTTTATACGATCAAGCATTTCAAGTTGCGAGACGGAAAGAGACTCCCAGATTACTTGAATTCTTTAAAAAGCAACTGATGCAACCTTCATTCTGAGCAAAGTAATTGCTGATTGTAGGGATAGCTTCGATGGAGTCTACACTCCAACACACGCAAGACTCCCCCGGCCCTGTCCTTAATGTGCTCTGTGAAACATCGGTCGTTAGTAGGTAGTACCACCCCCAAGTACTTAAAGATATTCACATAGTCAAGGGTGGTTGGTCCTATAGCCAGCAAACGGGCACGGCAGTGCGCAACGGAGGCTAGGCTACAGTCTCGTACTAAATAAACCATGGTCGCAGTCGATGATGCGATCGCCTCGGTCAGCACGTCAGTGTACGACTTTGTATGTCCGAGTTACGTTGTACTGGAAATAACGCTGCAAGATTAGGGCCGAAACTGTCTGGTCTCAGTGCTTTGACTAAGTCCCTATTTGCGGAAGCAACATTTCGACCCCTACTAGAACATGCCACCTCAAGTTACACCCTTCATGTAGCCGGTTGCTCATTCCGGTATAGCGAGTTCTCTCCAAGTCTGCGTTAGATGCAATATGTCAATTACCGAATTTCCAATAGGGCCGTTAAACGTCGGGACATTCGTATCGGTATTCAAACTGCAGCCTAAATCATCGAGCAAGTAGAGAAGAGCGAATCAGGTTCGGATCACCTTGTCGACCTTTGTGTTGAAGTCGCCTGCCACTAACAGCGAATATCCAACCGAGAGGTGAGCGTGGATAGCTCGTGTGGTTCTGTCAATCAAGACCGTCGTATTCTCGGCGTTCGATGATCGGACATAGGCTGCCACAACGTTGCACCGGTAACTGCAGAGTGCTGTTGTATCAACTTCAGCCAATGCCACACTAATCTCGCCTATTATTTTTTATGTTATGTAGTACGAACAGGCCGCTGCTAGAGCGGCCTCAGCCAGCACGTATGACTGGCGGCAAGTGAGCAGAGTGGAAACCAGCCACGTCGACCGATTTCATCTCCCAGGCCTCGGTTAGAATGTCGAGACAGGTGGCTTAGTGCACTCGCGTGCGTCTTGCAATCGGAGGAGACACATAAGTGCTGCACGGGTTCGATCCCCGCCGTTGCACATTTGTGTTTATGGGGCTCGTCTTACGAAGCAATGCGAAAGCGAATCCCTGGAAGTCAAATGTTGGGCAGAGAGAGTCAGGCCGAAATAGTTTAAGGTCTCAGTTACTCAACAATGACATCGATGTCGTCGATGACAAAGTAAAAGGAAGTAGTCCTAGGGCGCTGGTTGCACCCTTTACGTTCCACTGCACAACCGTTATCTTATCAAGCGCTTCTTACGACGTCTGGCCCGCCATGTGATTTTGAATTGTTGATCCTTGCTCATGTCCTGTATCGCGGTCATAATGAATTGGTTGAGGGTCTCCGCGGGTAATAGCGGTCGACTTTCGGCGATTCGTCGCGTACGCTAGCCTTTGCGAGGATTTGCTTTGCCTTGGTGGCAGCCCTGGCCTTGGCATTTATATATATATATATATATATATATATATATATACACAAACATGCAAGGTCTGAAATAACGGTATGTACTTATTTTAAGATTTGGTAGAACTCGGCACGATTTCCTTTCTCCCAATGGAAAGAAGAGCCGGAAACGTCTTGGCAAAATTTTACAACCCTGAACGTGAGAGCTTCGTAACCGTAAAAAATAATAACTGTGGCTGTCGAAGAAGCTTAGTTACTCGGCAACTATGTAACGCGGCACCATCACCTTATCATCATTTGGTACGAAAATGTTGGGCATTAAATTTGCTATTGCCTAAGAATAGTATTTTAAGCATAATTGTATGGTCGTAATGGCAAATGTTTACGGTTCTGCACGTGAAAGTTTTAACGTAGGACATAACAACTTCTCGAGTTTTTATTACTTTCCTCGATCCGGCTATTCACCTTTTGCTAGCTTGCATCGTGTATCATTCAGATTATGCAGAATTTTCCGCCGGACACGGCGGAAGTGATGTCACATGATCGGTTTTCCCGCAAACGTCGATTTTACACAACTATGTAGAAGAAACAAAGGCAGCATAACTACTTTTAAAAATTTCATCTTCATTCCTAAACAATGCGTCTCCGCTCCCTCCTCCAATTGGGAAAAATTATTTACTTTCTGGGTTCAACCAGACCTTAAAATAGGTACATACGGTTATAATACACCCTATATATGCATATAGTTTTAAATAGACACTATTGTGAATACACTCAAGTTCCTGACATGTGTTAGCTTGGTGCGGAAATAACTTCTGCATCCACTTACTGCTAGATCAAAAACTTTGTTGTGGAGATGTTTTTGGTTGAATGATAAACCAACCAGCTTTAAGGCTCTACGCTTAAAACATGCGTAGTTGAACTCAACGGCGATTGCCCCAAGAGCTTGTGGCACTATACATTGACGCTACGGCAGTTTTCAGGGCAGCTAAGCTACTTCTAAGCTTCTTGAGTGAGTTTTTAATTTACCAAATTACCTAGATATACTGAACCGGTGACACAAATGCATTTCACAGCTTGTCTGGCGCCCACAAGCTCCCGTTTTAGTTCGTTGAACTATCTGCAATGCAACCAGTTTTTTTTTTGCGAAAATATGTGTAGCAAACGATTCTGCCTGGAACACACATGCAACTTGCACAGTGTTACAGTGAAGAAGCAAAACATGCATTTAAATGACAAATGATCTGATGCTAGAACTTTGACAAAAACGCCTGAAGACTGATTAGAAAGAGGTTACCACTTTTGCGGAAGCAGCTAAGAAGGAAGAACGAGCCAACCAAAGCACGGAGCAGCAGCCGGATAGTCTACGAGTGGGTAAGACACTGTATGAGAAACAACACGAGCCGCCGTACAAGTCGCAGTATTACTAAATTAGTGTCGCAATTAAGTGGGTGTTAATGACAGTGTCATACTGTTACGATTACGCCGTGTTCTCTAAGGAGGCGCAGCTTGATGGTAAGCCTCACAATCAGTATTTATGAAAAAATTTTTAACCTCCATGAAGGGATACACACATAGCATACAAGCAAATGAGGATATAATAGAACTGTTATATGATATACCTTATAATTTAGAAATCTCATAGTGTATTTTAGTACGTTTTTTAGGTATCTGATATGGTGATCTAATTAGCAATATCATAGAATAACATAAATAGGAACCTTATAATGT